>CM054119.1:7350758-7356646 GCA_028673005.1 Tanypteryx hageni | reverse complement strand
AAAGTTAGAATTGAACGTGAAAATTTATTATTATGAAATTTATTATCCAAGTCAAAGATATCGCATTCGCACGAAACCGGTAACAATTCAAATCATCACTAAAGGAGACATCAGATTTTTTAACAATCCGATCCGTTGATCGATTCGACGCGTATCGATGTCTGGAAATCGAACAATCGTTCTTTTAAGGCGTCCGTTGTTTCAAGTCTCGAACTCCTAAGACGATTCCAATAATATGCGAGTGATCAATGTTCAACATTCAAATGTTTTCCTTCTCGTAAATGACGCGACGAATGTTGTTTACATCGGTTGCTATTGCTATTAATCCCCCCCTCTCCTTCCTTCTGTTTCCCGTGTTTTAAAGCATTCAAAGCACGCTTTCATCCATAAGGATTGAATTAACAATAGGATCTAGCGGTTCAACAATGTGACTGGTTGGCAAGGCAACATGCCGTTAAAATGGCAAGGATTTCCTCGAAATACGTGAATTAAAACTCTTAACATGAGGGCTTTTCGAGCTGAAGGAGAAAAAAGACCAACGGAATAACAATGTTTAATTTAGAATGGCTTAGGTCCAAAGGTCGTGGGTCAATACTTTCTAACTTAGATCTCGAAAAGGAGAAAACCCTTCAGGACAAAAAGAACGACTTTTACGTGTTAAACTTATTGGGAATGCAAACCACACCCTGGAGTCGAACCCTGGACGCTTTCCCTTAATTTTCCCTCGTCTCGCAGCATTCATATACCTCAGTGGATTATTATCTCTGCCAAATATCAATGGGCTGAGAATGATTTCCGAAAAGGGGCGATTAATCGCTATCTGACCTTGAAATGAAGGCTGGTCTGCCACCACAAGGGCCGGAACTATATAATACTAGCTGAACTATTGATTCGGGCCGATGCAAGACACCAGTACCGCTCACCAATCATTATAATTTACTCGAATAAAAACGCAGAGATCTCTCTCTGTCCCAAACGCTCGACTGTGGCGCCTTCCTTAAAGAGCGGAGAACCGAGAACTATTTGCGACTGACTGCAATGCAATTTTTTAACAACTTTCCGAATAGGGTTAGAAGATTGAAATTTGATATGAATGTTCGATTCCTATAGCAAGGGCCATTTACGAAAATAAAAACCTCCAAAAGCGACTAGAGTTCGAAGCCAGTAGATAATTTCCATTTCCCATAAGACAACACGTAAAAATCGATATATCGACGTGCAAGTTTTCGTTCTTTTGTTCGTAAAAATTAGAAGAATTGGCCCTTTGACATTCAAACTGGACTGTTTTAAAGAAAAATCAACAAAGATTACAGTCATGTCGTCGATTGAATCTTTCAGTCGGCAAAACGCTCGAATTCAGCGTTTAAAATGACTCATTTAGTTAAATTCTGGTGTTTCATGTGGAGTTGCCTTGACAACAATGTCGAAATTGTCTAAATCGGAACGCCATTACCGAAAATAATAAACAAAAGATTCCTTCCGTAATTTATGCTATGCCGTGCCGTACTATACTTAATACTAGCGGGAATTACGATAGCTTAGGAGAGAGACAATGTAACTAGACGGAGAATATGGAGTGGATGGTTTGAATGGCAGGGAAGAGAAAGGATGGATTGAGAAGAGAGAGGGGGGGAGAGAGGATGGGAGTGAGGGGAGAGAGAGAGGGGGGGGGGGGACGATAGGGAGGAAGAAGGGAGAAATTAAGAAGGGAAACAGAGGGTTAAAGATTCCGAAGGGGTTTGTAAATCTAGAGAAGAGGGCTAACGGAAAATATTCCCTCTACTGCCCTCTCTCTGTGTGTGTCTCTCTGTCTGTCTGTCTGTCTTCTAATCGTTTCTTTCTCTCTGTCTATCTTCCTATCGCTATCTTCCGTTCCTCTCCCTCCTTTACTCTCCATCCTTCATTCTTTCTTACTCTCCAACATATCTCTATAACCATCTATTGCCTCACTCTCTTCTTCCTTCCCTTTCACCCGATTTCTTTATCTTTCTATCCCGCTTCTTCTCTCTGCATCTCTCCCCTTCACATTCCTCTCTCATTCTTTCCATCTTTCCCTTTCTCTCCCAATTTACCCCCTCATTCTCTCCCTATTCATTTCACTCTCTTCATCTCTGTTTCTCTTTTTCTATTCATCTTACTCTCGCTTGATCTCCGTCTTTCTTTCTTCTCTCCTCATCTCTCTACAATCCATCTTTCTTCCTCCCTCCTCCACTCCTCCCTCTACATCTCTCCCTCACCCTCTATACCTCCCTCTTTCCTACTCTATCTATCTCTTCCTCTCCTCACTCTCTCCCCCTCTCTATATCTCCCTCACCTCCCTCTCCCTCTCTCCCCCTCTCTCTCCCTCTCTCTCCCTTTCTCTCCCTCATCTCTCTACAATCCATCTTTCTTCCTCACACCTCCACTCTCCCTCATCCTACTATATCTCCCTCTCTTCCCACTCTCTCTCTCACCCTCTATAACATCCCTCTCGCCCCCTCTCTCTATCTCTCCCTCTCTCTCTCCATCTCTCCCTCTACCCCTATTCTCTCCTCTCTCTCCCTCCCTCTCTCTCTCCATCTCTCTCTACCCTTACCCCTATCCTCCCCCCTCTCTCTCCCTCCTCTCTCTCCATCTCTCCCCTCTCTCTCGCCCTATCTATATCTCCCTATCTTCCTCTCTCCCTCCCTCCTACTCCCTCCCTCTCTCTCTCTTCTCTCTCTCCATCTCTCTCTCTACCCCTATCCTCTCTCTCTTCCTCTCTCCATCTCTCTCCCCTCTCCTTCTCTCTCCCCTCTCTCTCTATCTCTCCTTCCCTCTCTCTTTCTCCTTCTCTCTCTCCCCCTCTCTCTCTCCCTCTCTCTCGCCCCTCTTTCTCTCTCTATCCCTCTCTCTTTCCCTCTCTCTCTCTCTACCCTATCCTCTCTCTTCCTTTCTCCCCATCTTACAAACAGAGAGCCCCCATCTCCCCCTCCACAATCCTCCTTTTCCCTCGCTATTCTTTTGTTTCCCCCCCTTTAGCATCACTCCCCCCCCTTTCCACGATCACTACTTAGGGGTGAAAACCCCTCTTCCCTTCCCTTCCATTTCTAGAACCCTTGCGTTGCCTTGAGAGAGAGAGAGAGAGAGAGAGAGAGAGAGAGAATGGTAGCTAAGGAATAGGGACGAGAGGAAGAGGGAGAGAGTCCATAGCGGCAAAGGAAGAAGAAGAAGAAGCAGGGGAGTGGGGTGAGAGACGCCTATAGTATGGGGTGGATTCAAACCCCCCTTTCCCTTCCGCTCGCAAAAGAGGGGGGGATTGCCGATAGGGCATAATCGAAGACTTACTGCCACTTCGGGATCGAGGTAAAGATTGCAAGAGCCTTATAAGAACGGTGTAAAACTCCAAACGGGATAAACATCCCCACACAACTCTCACCTTTATTTTAAATGTTATAATGCCTATGTGATGCCTAGGAATCTTTATCTTATATCAAAAAATCTGATGTGACCTTACCACGCGACTTTCTCCATAAACATAATAATATTTCTAAAAATTCCCGTATAGTTTAAATGATGATACATATTTTGAGGATCTACCAGAAAAGTTCAAAGACTTTACAAAGAATTGAAACAAACTCAAACCTTAGCCTTCTGCGGAAGATCCAACAATATTAAAAAGGAGCGTTACTAAGGCGTAACTAAGCGTCAAGTGTTTACAATAATCGCCGGTAGGTGGCGTGGTGGTGGCAGCTAATATCACTAAAACAATGCATTGTATGGGAAAGTGTTTCGAACAAAGGTTGCGGAAAATTAAATTTCCCATCACTATTTATCCCAGTACTTTTTTACATGAATCAAATATTAATGCAAATATTTCAAAAAAACCGATGTGACAGGAGTAAAACACCCACTTTCGGTTGACAGATTATTACCAAACACTAACGAGTTCTCATACCTTTCACTAAAATGTCAAATGTTAAACATCTCGCGTTCACCTGATTAACAGTTTTTGAGCTACAACCCTCCGTAAATATTCCGGCCACAGACACACCACACACACACACCATCGAGAAAAATATTCTAAACGTGTTCAGAGGACCTTGAAACGTGTTTCCGTTGAAATCTCTCGAATTCTATTTTTTCATGAAAACAATACTTCGTATGTGAAGAAATTAACAAGACCATCCAAAAAAGAATTACGCACCGGTGACGACCGATCGTAAGGTTTAAAGCAGCCAAGTATGAATTTATAAGTGCTAAATGGATATATACCTACTTAAGTGCTTGAAACAAGTTCGATGTAATAAATAACGTATGCTAAATTAAAGTAAAATTAACCAAGTTAATGAACATAAAGGCATCCTTATATACTAATTCTCGATTCTCCGTCTGTCTGTCGGTCCCGGTAGTTTTGGGCATTTCGCAATGGAATTTAGAGCTGAAACTCTCACAATCGTTAAACCCTCACGAGGTGGACCATAGGACGACGCGCGGATATTCTCTCTCGCCATTCCGCTTACATCCAGAGCAATGCTGGTGGGTGATGTCCTTAGAAACGTCTCTTAAACTCTGATCTGTCAGTTCTGAAAGTAATGGAGCTTTGTTTAATTTCGTGAGAGAGAATGCTTGTCCACAGAAGCGATAAATATCCATAAATAATTTTACTTTTGTTTTTACGTTGAAGGAAAGCGCCAGGCGAGTTAAATCCTGCCGGGCCAAACAAAATGTGTCGGAGGGCCAAATTCGGCTAGGCTAGGCTGTAGGCCGAATCCGAGTCCAACAATAGTAGTCGCTATGGCAACACTCTCGTAACGAGTGATAAGAACAGCAAAAAACGCCAGTATTTACGCGAAAATCTAAGAAATACAATAGATGGAGAAAATTCTATGATAAAAATTAGAATCTTCATTCCTTTTCCTCGGAGAATAGTTCAAATCCCGTTCCGATATCACAATTCAATTCAAATTACCCTGCGCGATGGATTCAGATTTTTCGTGTTAATCAAATGGGAAGGATATTTCCTGGAATCAAACCCGGGACTATACTCGGGAGAGCTCGGCCCCCAGTAGCGAGAGATTTCCACCAGGTGTCATAAAAATCGGTTTATTGTTTCAAAAGCTAAGAAGAAACTTTATCTCCATTCTGTAAGATGGGCAAAATATGCTATCCCTCACTTAAGGGCCTTTATTAAACCGAACACGTTCTTTTGCGATAATCTCTCATCGGAAGAGGAAATAAAAAAGGAAACATCCGGTGTCATCTCTATTTGTAGGAAGACTGATCGCAGCGCCCAGTCTTCGAGGCGGGAAGAACCGGAACTTTAAATCGATCGCATATATGTCGGCAGAACTTCAAAACAAGGAATCATCCAGTTCATGTGTCTGATAGAATGTCCGTCCGGCAAGTGGAAGACCCTGGTTCGATTCCCGGTCCCTTGCGCCGTCTTTGTCCTCATTTAAATTATATCCGAAATTCCAGCAGCTTTTCCCTGGATACATAGGCTCTCTATTACGATGCATTTATTCCATTCAAATATATCGAAACCAATTAAAAAATCTGATGTGGCCACCACATGACTTTCTTCTAACCTGTAATATTTCTAGGCATTCCAAATAGGTTAAATTTTAAGGAACCGCGAGAAAATTGTTTAAAGACTGCAAAAAAGAGAAATAAATTCAAACCGTAGTCTTCCGACATTAGACACAGCCAGGGATAAGAAAAAGTATCGATACGTTACTCTTATCGGTAATTTCCTTCGATACCAAGTGCTTCCGTACTCTATTCTTTTCTTTCGATTTTCTAGTGATATCGGTACTTTTCGGTCCGATACTTTTGTGGTATCGATACTTTTCATTCGACAAAACATATGATTTCGGTATCGATACTTTCGATTCGATTTCGTATCCCTTACATACGAAAAAAGTATC
>CM054119.1:7228258-7345758 GCA_028673005.1 Tanypteryx hageni | reverse complement strand
AAATATCTCTCTGAAAAATTAATGTCTTTTCAGGGTGAGATGAAATGCTTGCAGAATGCAAGCACCAAATACTAGTATCATTATATATAATAATACAGATAATATAAGACTTTGGGAGAGAAAAACAATCGTTACTTGACGATATGGTCGTCGTAGCGATCGATGTACACAAGATACGCGATGCTATGCTTTGGATTTTCCAGAATTTTTATCACCAAAACTATAACTCGTATATATATATGATTTCGAAGACTTCTTTGTAGAAAATTTTGTCCTCTATCCGAACAAATTTTGTAATCCATACCTCAAAGACCGTATAAAAGCCAGGGAGAGAAATTTATGGTGTTCAAATGATGATTGACGGATGCATTTAACGAGACACGGGTTTATTTAAGTGCGTATATATAGTGGAAGGTATAATTGATAGAGGGCGACGGTGGTGTAGTGGTTAGGACGCTGGCTGCTACTCCCCTGCAGCTTGAAAAGGCAGCGGGCACGAATCCCGCGCAAGTAGGATATTTTTTCCAAGGTCGCCCGGCCCCCTGTTTGTGTGGTTTGAGGAGACCGCGCAGACTCAGCTGTTTCGTCCTTCGGAAGGGACGTTAAGCCGTTGGCCCCCTTGGCGTTCGTCGTTAAGACTAGGCTATTGCCGGCACCGGGTTTCCCTCCTCCCTTCCCCGGCTATTCAATTCACTGGATACCCACTGTGCGGAGGACAGAGGCGAATCGGCCGGGCACTCGAATAATAATTGTCGGTTTCGAAATCACAATCGGGCGATGAACTTTAATAGCGATCAACTCGTACTTATTTTCATCAAAATCAGTCCAGCGGTTTAGGAGATTCAAGAGAGGACGGACGATACCTGCCCATAAGCCGTTCCGATATCACCGCTTTTGCTGGTAAATAACGCCGAAAAATTAACGACTTTGTGAAGCAATTTCGAAAGTGATAGGAAATGATTTCATATATAATTTCACGAAATTTTGAATTTTTATGCAAATTTCGTGCGATTTCGAAACGAAAGCACATTTTGTTTAAACATTGCGAATTTTTAGCGGCCGCATTGTTGCGCTTTTTCAAGATTTTTATTTTTTCTAGTCAGCTTTGCATAAATTCCTACCTAAGAAAAAATTTCGAATCTCCAGCTCATCTGGAAGTGCCTAAACATTAGTATCCTCCTCCTCCTCCTCTGTAAGAAACGTCGATATATAATGATAAGAAAGCATACAATAATGAGGATCTCGAGTCCAACAATCTGACCTGTCGTCATGGGAACCTTTCACAAAAAAAACGCAATATTTTCATGAAATTTTGAATTTGTATGCAAATTTCGTGCGATTTCGAACAGAAAGCAAAAATCAACGATAAGAATAATAATTTCTGTTTATTTTCCTTTCAAATGGCTTCTATCCGAAGATCGTAGCTTAATTACTTCTAATTTAATTTTGAAAAAGAAAAAATGCCTGCAGTGCGAAAAATCGATTTCTGCGGGTTATATTACGGGGAATGTATCGCCAGCCATGGACTCGAACTCTGGACGTTTTTCGTAATTTTCTCTTCATCAGAGCATTTTTGCTTATAAGCAGATCATTTCCGCCAAATTTCATTATCATATGTACATATTTGATCAAGTTATTCGTCTTTTAATGTATTTATACCGCCAGTTACGCACGAACGGACGAACCTGGGATGTTATTATATTTGGATAATATAAATGAACCATCACAATAAATAAAAAATAAATTCCCAAAAGTAATATGACCTTAGAAATAATGATAGAATAAACATTAGAGAAAATATCACTTATATTAAACCAAATAAACGCTTCGTACGATGTGGGATATTCAAAATTGAAGGAATTGAGAAATTGCTTAGCAAGGAAATACATTAAATTATAAAATTGAAGAAAAAACTAATTGAACGTAAACTTTGATAGGTTTCTCCTCGATCACCGCCATCTTCAGCGTCACAAACAAATTTCACCGACAGGGATCAGGAGTAAATCGAGAAGTGGTCGCATTTTTCCGACCGTGTGAAACTGAAACCGTGCACATTTGAGTTCGCGTAAATCGCGTTTTCTTCGCCGCGTAAAACCGAAACCGCGCACATCAAGTACCGTGTAACTCGAAAGGATAGGTGCATTCCATTGCAGGAAATCTTTCATATCCTGCTGAGAAAGATCGTCTTGATTCCGGCGCAGAGCGGGACGCTGGGATCGCCTTGGCAACCGTTGCTTGGAGGGAACTTTGAGACGACCCGGGAAGCGAGCGAAAAACGCTTCCATCTTATCGCGTTAACTCGAATTCATCACGAGAACTTCAGCGCTTAGGAAGCCGTTACACTTATTACAAAAAACGAGAGTATAGAAACGGAACTTATGATGAATACTTTCCATTTAATCATTTATTTAATACTTATAGTATTCATTTTAATAGCTTTAAAGTCATCGCGGACATGTAGCTCTCTTTGTGTTCCCGAATTTCACAACTTAGCGTTATAAAATACTACAAATACATTCGAACGGAATATTAAATTGATCACGCGTATTCGTATGGGATAAATAACGCGTCTGTACCACATTATACCGAACACGAGCACAACAATGGTCGTTGCGATGACAACACTCTCGCGATGAGTGATAAAAACTGCTAAAACGCCACTATTTACGCTAAATTCCAAGAAATACGACCGATAAGCAAAATTCTACTATAAACATTAAAATCTGCATTCCTTTCCTCGGAGATTAGTATAATTTACTCTTTGTCGACAGCGACCTAACATAAATTTTAATTAGATCGCGATATTTACTGGATGTGTCTTTAAGTGAGTCACGACACACGCCACATCACGGAAAATTAATTCTTTGGCGATGATCGCAGAGTCACACAAAACTCCGTTTTAAAAAACAGCTGCTACACTAATCGTTAAATCTTCGAACAGGTGTTGCCAGAAAATAAACAATACAAAACAATTGAAGAAGTTTCAGTTTTTTTTTAATTATAAAAAGAAGTTTTTTTTCATTCGCTTTTTTTTCGGGAGAAATTTTCGCAAACTCGAATTTCTATTTTTCGGATTTTTATTACCGTACCGTCCCTTTTTTTCGACGGTTTGTCGCTATTTTTAAAATAATTACGTCAATGCCATGCGATTATATGCTTCCAATTTATAAGCAGTGGGCTGGTTGCTATGACAGTTTCATTTCCAATTGTTGTCAATCGGAAAATTTTCCCTTCTTTTTTATTTAAAAAAAAAACAATTTTTCGCTCAAATTCAAGACGAATTTAAATTCTGTTTTCAAAAAATATAATCCTCAGTCTTTGAGCCACAAAACTGTTTTAATCCGGATCTCCTGTCTTAATTCCAACTAATTTAAAAATGCCAATTTATAGTGCCCTGCACGCATGCAGCGCTTTTCTTATGGGACGGTTAGAATTGAAACTAAACGGTTGGAATAAGACGTCAAAAACATTGCTCCAGGTAATTCTAGAGCCACTAAATTCGTACCATATCTAACTCATATACAGAATACTATATTTCGAAAATTAGGTTTCTCTAAGCAGCAGGATTACAGAGATATTTCCCAGACAGACGGACATACAGATAAATCGAATTTTTTAAAAACCGCTAAAAATTTGACAACCTTGGAGAGTAATTCTTTGGATGTTAGAAAAGTATGGTGTGTGGCATATGGTGTAACTTACTCAGATAATCAAGATATAAACAGTATGACTAGTTCTTACATCACTATTTGCTCTACTCTCACGTAAACGTCAACAGCGGTAACTAGGGATACGATATCGAAACGAAAGTATCGATAACGTAATCATATGATGTATCAAATGAAAAGTATCGGGCCGAAAGTACCGATGTCACTAGAAAATCGAAAGAAAAGAATCGAGTACAAAAGTACTTGGTATCGAAAGGAAATTACCCATATGAGTAAAGCATCGATACTGTTTTCATATCCCTAGCGGTAACCATGCTGTGGTGTCAGGCAGGTAAATGAATGCATGGTCACCGGAAACAAGCTAATAATTGAAGAAGCACAAAGCTGGCAACATTGGACTGTATTTCCTTCGGCCAGCGAAATGGCAGGGGGTGCGAACCACGGCTGGTCCTTTCAAGCAGCAATGAAAGGAATGCCAGGTTGTCGCTAAAGAATTGTTTAAGGCTTCCCCCTTTCGGGAACCGCTGGAACGAAAGGGATTCGATTAACGAAGCGGGCCCAGGCGACGGCCAAATAATAATTCCGTGCCGAAAAGGACCTCGATAACTATGTTATTCTGATATTTATACACAATAAAAAAGGCTTTCCATTTGAGCGGATTGCGACTTTGTAAGGTTTCTTCGATGTTTCTGTCGATTCGCACAAAATGGACGACGTTGCGATTCAGTTATAATTCAGGTTGCTTTCGTTCTGTTTTGGGAAGACGAATTTGGTTTCTCTTCATCTCTCTCTCTATCTGTTTCTTCTCCTCTTCTCTCTCTATCCATCAATCCCTCCTCAATTCTCTTCATCTCACTCCATTTCATTCTCTCTCTTTCCTTGATTTCGTCCACGCATTTTATCTTTCTCGCTTTATCACGACGCTTCTTCCTATTTCTTAGCCTCTATTTTCCTCTCTTTATATACTTCACTTTATATCCCGCCTTCACTTTTCCCTAATCTCTCTCTATTTCAGTCTCGTTTCGTCTCTTTCTCTATACATTTCTCTTTCTGTCCCTTCTCTCCCTTTCTCTATCTCTCCCTTTCTCTCTCTCTCTCCCTTTTCCCTATCTCCCTTTCTCCCTCCGTTTCTCTACATTTCTCTCTCTCTCCCGTCCATCTTCTCTTTATCTCCCTTTCTCTCTCTCTTTCTCCCTCTCCTTTCCTCTCTTCCTTTCTCCCTCTCTTCCTTTCTCCCTCTCTTCTTTTCTCCCTCTCTCTTTCTCTCTCCCATTCTCCCTCTCTTTCTATCTCTCTTCCTCCCCCTTTATTCGTCCATTCCTCCTTCATTGTCTTCAAACTCACTTAATTACTCTCTTTTCTTGCCTTCGTCTACCCCTTTATTCTTTCAGTATCTACATCTTCCA
This sequence comes from Tanypteryx hageni, assembly GCA_028673005.1. Taxonomy (NCBI): domain Eukaryota; kingdom Metazoa; phylum Arthropoda; class Insecta; order Odonata; family Petaluridae; genus Tanypteryx; species Tanypteryx hageni. The sequence goes on along the minus strand of CM054119.1, from coordinate 7,340,684 downwards.
TCTCATCTTCCTCTCTCTCTCTCTGCCACTTTCTCCCATCCTTTATCACTCCTACTTTATCTACATCTTTCTATTTCTTTATTCTCCATCTTACCCTTTCTCTTTACACTTCATTCTCTTCATATCCCTCTTTCTTTCTCTCTCTCTCACTCTTCCCAAATCTTTCGTTCTTTTTCTTTCCCTCTCCCATTCTCCGTATTTATCTTTGCACCTCTTTTCTCTCCATTTCTCCCTCTTTTTATCTATCTTTCTCTCTTCCTTTCTATATCTCTATCTCCCTTTCCCTTCTCTTTCTCTGTCTACTTCTTGTGTCTCTCTCCCTTTCGCTCTTTCTCTCTCTCTCTCTCTTCCCCTCTCTTTCTATCTCAATCGCTCTCTTCTTCGCTCTCTTACTCTCTCTCTCTTCTTCCCCCTTTATTCATTCATCCCTCCTTCATTCTCTTCATCTCTCTCTCTCTCTCTACTTGCCTCCGTCTTCTTTCCTTTTTCTTTCCCCGAGTTTATATATTCCTCTACATCTCCGAATTTCTTATTCTCTATCTTCCTTTCTCTCTCTCTCTCTCTAAACTTCTCTATTTTCATATTCCACTTTCGCTATCCATTCCAAAATCAATCCCTCTCTTTCTCTCTCTCCATTTCCCTCTCTTTCTTAATTCCTCCTTCTCTCTTTCTCTCCCTTTCCTTTTCCCCTTTCTCTCTTTTCCTCTATTTCTCCCTCCCTTTCTCTCATCATCACTCCTCTTCTTACTCTTTCAATCTCCCTTTGTCCTTACATTTCCCTCTCCCTTTCTCCCTCTTGTTCCCCTCACATTCTCTCTCCATTTCTCTCACTTTATCTCTCTATTTCTTTCTCCTTTTATCTCCTCCTTTCTCTCTCCATTTCTCTAACCTTCTATCCCATATTCCCTCTTCATTTCTCTTTCTCTTATTCTCTCTCCCTCCCTTTCTTTCTCATCCCATATTCCTTTATCTGTCTCTCCTTTCCTTGATTACTTTCTCTCGTTTACACCTTTCCTCTTTAACTTCCTCTTTAACTCTCTCTCTCTCTTCCTATCTCTCAGTCTTCCTCTTCTCTCTCTCTCTCTATATATCTCTCTCCCATTCTCCTCTCTTTCGCTTCCTCTTTTCTCTTCGTCATCCTCCCTCTTCATATCCTCCCTTATTTCTGCCTCTCTTTCTTCCTTCCTTTATCTCGCTCTCTCCGTGTTTCTCATCCTCTCTCCCTCCCCATCCTTCTTCCTCTCTCCCTCTCTCATTTCACTTTTTTATTTCTCATTCTCTCTCTTCTTTTCTCTTCCTGATTCTCTCCCTTCCTCTTTTATCACTGCATTCCTTCCTCCCTCTCTCCCTCGCGAAATTGTTTCCCTATCTTGCCTTATCTCTCTTTCTCTCTCCCTTTCTTTCTTGCGTTCTTTCTCTCCGCATTTCTCTCTCCCCGTCTTTATTTCTCTGCTCTCCTCCTCACCCTCTCTTCGTTCTATCTCTCTCTTTCTGCATCGCCTTCATTTATCGTCCCATTCCTTCTTTCAAACTTCTCTCTGGTCCATCATGGCTATCGCAAGATAAGATGCAATACGTGTCACATAATGCCGCGAATAAATAATCCAAATTCCGCAAACAATTGAATAGCACGAAAATATTGCAGCAGCGAAATTCTCGCACAAAAGAATATACCGAAAAAATGGCACGTAACCATTTCTGTTCACATCTGAATTGAGGAATATCAAACATATTCCACAGTTTCGACTCGAGTTATCAATAATATATTGCTAACTATCTAACATTAATAAATGGCTACTTCTGTCCCTTTGTGGCTCCCTCTGTCACGTTTTAAAAATGAGAATAACTCGATAATGGAAAGAGATTCATTTTTGATATTTAGCAGGGATGACTGATTCACACATTTTAAGATGATGACGAAAATAAATCTCTAAAAAAGTCCTAGGTTCGACTCCGAAGTAAGCATTTCCATTTCCCATATGATAACACGTAAATATCGACTTTTTGACTTGCAGACTTTTGTTCTTTTTGAGATCTAAATTAGAAAAAATTAACTTATGATCTTCGAATCTAGCCAATTTTAAAGAAAAAACTATGACGTTTTTTATTGTGTTCTTATTTTCCCGGCTGCAATTCGAAATTTCTCATGTTAAACGTTTAATTCACATGTTTTGGGGAAATCTTGGCATTTAATTGAGATGTTGCCATGCCAACCCATTACATTGTTAAATCCTATTGTTATTTCAATCCTTATGGATGAAAGCGCGCTTTGAATGCTCTTACAATTAGTACAAGAGAAGGAGAGAGAAATTATTTTCATAGCAACAAGTGTAAACAACATTCGTGGCGTTATTACATTTGAATGTAGAACACTTACCATTCGGAAATTCATATTAGGTACTTAGAATCATCGTAGGAGTCGAAACTTTAAACAACGAACGCCTAAAAGAACGAAAGTTTGTTTTCTTGCCATCCAAAGAGAGTCAAGCTATATTTATTAGTTCATTTTTTATTTGACAAAAACCTTTTCCCGTTGAATCCCAAAGGGCATCACCCTAGTTACCTATATTTTCCTTAAAAAGCGACGGGTTTGACATAATTAAAAACGGAATTAAAATTTTTAACTGATTAGAAATTATTCTATCATCACTATAGTTACGTTGATTTTGTTTTTCGCGGCAGTCGATTGTCGGAATAAAGAAAATTCCGAGGCAGGCGAGGGGAAGGCATTCAGCCTCGAGACAACAATCTGAGCTCGATGTTTGACTATCACGTCGTCGTCATGGCAGTTATCATCGTTAAAATGAAAATATTACCCCGTAATATACGAATAAAATGTTTAATACGAGCATTTTGCAGCTGTTTGGCGGAAATAGACGAATAGAATAAGGGTCTATATTAATTTTTCTTTGAAATGAATCGAATCCGATGATGGCGGATCTGTTTTATGTCATTTTAATTTCCAAAATAATCCCGCAAGTCGAAAAGTCCATTTTTACGTGTTCATCTTATGAGGAATAGAAATAATCGCCTGGAGTCGAACCGGGGTCGTGTTTTCCGAATGCAATTTCGCCAATCGCTCTTGATACGTTGATCTAGCATACGCGTGAGAATTTCGAACCATTATCCCTTACCGTTTTTGAGATATAAAAGATTTAAAATAGTCATTAACCGAAATATTATTATTCTAGAGAATTTAGGAACGATGGAAATAATTTTTAGCCTACTTTTCAGAATGGAAATAGGCTTATAGTTTCGTCGTTGTCTGTCTGTCTGTCTGTACGTCCCCCATATTAACCTTTGAACCAACAGACCGATTTTCATGAAACTTGGTGAAAATCTCTTGCTACTGAGGTCGAGCTCTCCCGAGGATAGTTTTTATTGCGAAGATTGAAAGCCCCGGGTTCGATTCCGGGAACTAACCTTCCCATTTGATTTACATGGGAAATCTGAAATCCATCGTGCAGGGTAGTTTTCTCTCGCACATTAAAATATCTCAGAATTGTAATATCGGAGCGGGTTTTGTAGTATTCTCTGAGGAAAAGAAAAGAAGATTCCAATTTTTACCGTAGAATTTTGCATATCGGTTGTAATTCTTAGAATATCGCATAAATACTGCCGTTTTTACAGTTTTTATCACTCGTTACGAGAGTGTTGCCTTAGCAACGACTATTGTTGGACTCAGATTCGGGATATTCTAATATCTACACGCGTTATTTTTGCCTCACAAACACGCGTGATCATTTCAGTATTCCGTCCGAATGTAATATTTGTTATATTTTATATAACGCTAAATTATGGAATTTTGGGAACACAAAGAGATCTAAATATCTGCGATTATTTTAAAGCTATTTTAGCCAATATAAGTATTAAATAAATGATTAAACGGAAAGTAGGCATTATAAGTTCCCTTTGGATAATCTTCATTTTTTAACGCAAGCGACATCGATATCATATTCATAACTGGCTGTAAACCATCCTTAAAAGGATTCAAGGAGACGTCAAGCTCTTATCACGACCATGATTAAATTGCAGAATCAGAATTACGTCGTAAATCCACCGGTTTATGCAGTCATGTCATTTCATTGCGAGAATTCCGATTCATCGGTTCTAATGTCCTTTAAAAATAAAACGGTTTCGCTTACGCTTTAGAACGCAGATCTTCGCTCTTCTGCGCAACCGACCGCCGCTTGGTCGCTTGGCGCCGAGGCTCCGGGAGTTCCGGGGCCTCCCGGAGCCGCTTGACGACCTTTAAGGGGAAACGGAAACTTTCAACCGTTATTCTAACCAAGTTTCGTTATTTTGAGAATACCCAGATACTATATATCATAACAATATCATAAACATTACATCATTCTGCACGGCAGACATATAATAATACAAATTAATATAGTAGTAATACTATAAAAATCAGTCAATATGACGAAAAATAATACTATAATATTTGTGAAATATAATATAATATTAATAACAGCCTTAATCTGTCGGTTGGTTTGTTGGTCGGAACGCTATATGGGATTTCCCATAAGACGGATCTTAAATATATACCTCTTTCACACTTGCAGACTTATTTTCTTTTGCAAAATTAAATTAGAAATGATTGACGCACGATCTTCGGATGAGAACCATTTTAAAGGAAATTAAACGAAGATTCTTATTCTTTTCGTCGGTTTTTGTTTTCGAGTCGAATTCTCTCACATTAAGCTAAAATATTCGAATATTCGTCAAAATTTTGCATTTTTATTGAAGCGTTCCCATGGCGATCGACAGAATTGTTGTTTCGTCGTCAAGGGCAACAGCATTGTTGCTGATCTAGCAAGATTACGTCTAAATCTAAAAAAAAATTACATGAACTTTGATATTGAATTTGAAGCCAATTGTGAGAACTCTACTTATATACTTTGAATGCATTTTAATCGAAAGGGAAGTAATGATGGCTTCATTTGAACGATAGGTTTGCTTACTGCAGTGCCGTTTCCGATGCTTGGAATAAATGCGAACGAACATAAGGCCGAAAATATATCAATTAGCTTTTTGTTTTGTTTACCTTGACGACGAGAAAACTTAGTAAGTAGCTTTTTTTTAATTCACACATTGGTCGTAATCACTATAAATGCACCGGCCATTCGTCAAATATCTCGCTTAATTATCGAAAGAAATTAATCATGATCATTGTCAATATAGTAATTTGCTTTAAACCGCACAATAAAATTTGCACAAACGAAAAGATATTTCTTCTTATATATCTTATAATTTGAAATGTTGAGTTGTTCATAATTACGACGCATTGGAGTCTTTTCTGACTTGAAGTTTTTCACGATACGTTTTCATTTGTTTTAAATCCACCTGAAACTTTTCACGTAATTTTTCCGATCTGTTTTTATCCTACATGACCTTGTTTCAATTAAACCTCTTTGTGAAGTGTCGGAAAATCGAACATAAAAACTTAAAATACGAGGGAGGCGAATGGAATAGAGAGAGAAGGTGGAAGAGTGGGAAGCGTCTTCTAAATTTGATATTTAATCCACGCATACCCGTCGTATTGACGGGTTTTTGTACTAGTGTTAATTAATTTATAATCCCGTTCCCGTATGGGCTATCCATTTCGACAATGGGGCATGGTTGCCATGGCAAATCCTCGTGAAATCGCCGGATTTCGCCAAAAATGAGTAATTTAAACGTTAAATTCGAGTTTTTGCGGACAGAGGGAGGCAATCGACGATAAGAATTAGAAACTTGGTTAATTTTCCTTTAAAACGGTTTCATTTTGAAGACCAAAGGGTCGATTTTCCTAGTTTTTGTGAGCGAAAGAGTGAAAGCTTACTTCTGGGAAATAGAAATTATCCAACGGAGTCGAACCCGGGATTCTTTTTGGGGGGATTCCTTTTTGCCTGTGTCAATCCCGAGGAAAAGTGAGCAGCCTGCACAAAATTGGGTTCACATCGTCGCCAAAGCAGCTGCCGATAAAGAGGAAATAATATTTAAAATAATTATACGTAATTTAAAAGTTACGAGTTTAGTTCTCGATTATCCCGCTTTTTTGTGACGGCTTTTTGAGGGCGGCGCCACAGTCGAGCCTGCCAGCATTACCTACTGTTAATTTTTTTGAAATTCCATGCGGCCTACGATAATCCCGAGGAAAAATGAGAAGCCTATACAAAATTCGGTAGACCTGGCTTCAGAAACGGCTGAGATAACGTTTTCTAGATTTGGGTGTGGACCTCGAAATAGTGGTGATCGTTAACTACAGAGCCAACATAATTTTTAAGTGAATTATTATTTGAAATCGGAGCGTTTTTGACCAACTTTGCCCCGTTTCCTTTTTATAAAAAGTATATTGAGCGAAGATTCTTAATCAGATGCCATGTCGAAATAAAGGAACCAATTAATCACGGCGGCGGCGAGCGGAACCAATTCGACAGTCGATTGTTTTTGCTATGTTTTTTTTTTCATAGAGATGGCGGTTGATTTAAGGAGCTGTAAACGAGTTAAAAACGCGAAGCCGATATTTCGAGAAACAAAGCAAAGAAGTACTTCACAAAGCATATTAAAAAAAAGAACATTTTTAAAAAAGCTATTTGGAATTTTCGGCAAAAATTAATTAGATGGATTAAGTGCAAGAGAAATTCAAAAAAGAGAAAGGAGGAAAAGATAGGGTAGGAACTCTATCTCTCTCTCTCTCTTCTCTATTCTGACTGGGTCGAAAGTGAGAGAAAGTTATTCCGCTGAAATTACGGCACAGAATCAGTTCTTGTCAAAAACCGAAGAAACTTTAAAACGGGAAGTTTTGCACGTCCTGGAGAAGTTGTTGCGGAAAAGAGTGAAAGTTTAAAGTGCGGAAGGAAGAGAGAGGGAGAGAGAGAAAGAGAGAGGGCGAGGAAGATGAGGAGATAGAGGAAGACGGGAAATGGGAGAGAGGAAACACGAGAGAGATGAAGTGAGATGAATTGAGACGAAGAGGGAGAAAGGGAGAGAGCGATGGAGAGAGAGAGAGGGAGAGACAGGGAGAGAGAAAGAGAATGAGTGAGATGAAGAGGGAGAGAGAGAAAGAGGGCGAGGAAGATTAGGAGATACAGGAAGACAGGAAATGGGAGAGGAAATGCGGCAGAGAAAGAGAAAATGAGTGAGATGAAGATTGAGGGAGAGAGAGAAAGATGGGGAGGGAGAGAAAGAGAGAGATGAAGAGAGAGAGAATGAGTGAGATGAAGAGAGAGGGAGAGAGAGAATGAGTGATGAAGAGAGAGAGAGAGGAAGAAATTGGGAGGGCAACTGAGAAAAAGAGTTGAAGGAGAAAAGCAAAAGAGTTAAAGATAAATGAAGAGAGAGCGAACAATGGAGGAAGAGAGAGAGAGAGAGGAAGGAAGAAGATAAAGGAGGTAGGAAGAGAAGAGCGTGAGGGAAGTAAAGAGAAAGAAAGGAAGAGATATAGAGGAAGGGGAAAGAAAGAGGAAGACAATATAAAGCAGAGAGTGAGGGAAGTAAAGGGGGAAGAAGGGAGAGAAGAAAAGATCGGAAGAAAGTAATGAGAAAGAAAGTGGATGATAAGAACAGACAGACCAAGAACGAAAGAGGAAGAGACAGATGAAGTGAGCGAATAAGAGGGGTAGATGAAGAAAGGTAGAGATGCAGAAGAGAGGAAAAATGGAGAGAGAGAGAAAGACAGGAAGAATAATAAAGAAGGAGAGAAGAATGTAGGAAGGAAAGAGAGGAAAATAGGAAGTATAAAAGAGGAGGAAGACAGGAAGGAGAGGGTTAGGGAAAGAAGGGGAGGGAGAGGAAGACGATGAAATAGATGTGGATAGAGAGAGAGGAAGAAGGAGATTAGAAGAGAGAAGAAAGAATAGAGTAAAAGGGAAAGGTAAAAAGAGAAAAAGTGATGCAGATGAAGAGAGAGCAAAGAAGAAGAAAGATGAAGAGAGATGAAAATAGAGCAAAGAAGAAAGATGAAGATGGAGAAAAGAATAGACGTAAAAGAAGAGAGCGATAAATGGAGAAATAAGAAGAGAGAGAGATGAGAAGATAAATGAGTGTGTGAAGGAAAGAGAGGAAAGGGGGGAGAAAAAAGAGCAGAGAAATAGGAAGAGAGACAAGTTGCCGGGATCTGAAGAGGTGTGGAAGAAAGAGATTGGGAGAGAGAAGGAGATATAGAGAAGAAAAAGAGAGAGGAAGATAAAGAGGAATGGATAGACGAAAAGAGAGAGAGCGAAGAAAGAACGAGGGAGATGAAGAACGCGACAGATACTGAGAAAGACAGGAGAATAGTACCGAAGGAAGAAAGAACGAGGGAGAAAGAAAAAAGGAAGAAGATGAATGTGATTGGAAGAGAAAGGAGAGGATAGAGAGAGAGGGAAGGAAAGAGAGAGGAAGAGGGAGATAAAGAGGAACGCATAAGTACGAAGAATGGAGAGCAAGCGAGAAAGGGACAGACAGAAAGACAGACAAAAGACTTTATTAGGGCGAAATTGAGACTATGTAGTCCCTTCGTACATTTAACCCTTAAAGGGAAAGAGAGCAGAGATAGAGAGGAAGACAGAAAGAGAAAAAGAGGATGATGAAGGAAGGAAGAGGTGTAGAGGAAGAGAGTGATAAAGGGAGAGAAAGAGGAAGGTAAAGGAGAGATTGAGGGAAGTAAAATAGAGGAAGAGGGAGATGAAGAGGAAAAGAGAAGAAGGAAGAGAGAAAGACGAGAAGATAGAGGATGAGAGAGAGAGATAGGAAGAGAAAGGAAAGAAAACGGAGAAAGATAATGAGTGAGGATGAAAGAAAGAGGAAAAAAGGAAAAAAAAGAGGAAGAAATAGATAAAGAGAGAGCGAAGAAGAGTGATGAAGATGGAGAAAGGAAGACACATAGAGGAAGAGAATGATAAAGGGAGAACGAGGAAGGTAGAAGGCGAACGGTGAAGTAGGAAGAGAGAAAGAAGGAGATGATGAGAGCGAGACGAAGATGTAGAGGAAGAAGAAGAATAGAAGAAAGAGACTGCAAGAGAGAGAGAGGAAGGAAAAGAGAGAAAGATGAAAGGAGAGGAATAGACATATTAAGAGAGCGAAGAGGGGAGGAAGAGAGTGATAAAAGGAGAAAGAGAGAGGAAGTTTAAATCGAAATAATACGAAGAGAGAGAGAGAAAGAAAATGAGAGGGAGATGGAGAGAGGAAGACGAAGAGATGCAGGAAGAGGAGGAAGAAAGGAAAAGGTGGAGAACAAGAAATGAAGAGAGTGAGGAAGTGAAAGATTAAGGGGAAGAGAGACGCAGATATGGAGGAAGAGAGATGGAGAGAGAGAGAGAGAGATGAAGAGAAACGAAGAGAGATGAAGAGAGAGGAAATAAAGAACAAGAAGAGAAAGACGAATAGACACAAAGACACCACACACCACAAAGCAACAGATATCAGCAGTTTTAAAAAAAGCAAACTTTTTACGCCAATTTCACACCTCATTAAAAAAGTTGAGAATCAAAAAAAACCGGGGTTTGATGTATGCAGGAGAGAAGAAGAATAAGAAGAGGTTAGCGATGAAGAGGGAATTGAAGGGGAAGAGGAGGACGAGGGAGAGAGATAGATAGATAGATAGAACCATAAGATTCAGAGTTTAGTTTTGAAAGTGGGTTACAAACTTGAGGAGAGAAAAGAAAATTTCCTCCAAGTTTATTTGGAAGTGATGAAGTTCCGTAATGGATGTATAAGGAGAAGATGGAGAGAGAGAGGGAGAGAGAGAGAGGGAGGGAGAACAGGAAACTGGGCTAAGGTGGTGTTACTCCTGCCGGGGTCAATGACCTTCCCTCATATTTTCGATCTTAACGTCTCGGGATCGATTCTAGCCTGTTTTTGAACCCTTTTATGAGTGTCTAGTTCCTTTTCCCACCGTGGGAGCCGTCTTGGAGCCAAGAGAAAGAGCATGCGATCTATCGATCGAGAAAAAAGTATCGATCCATCATTTCCGTTGGCATGCATCGATATATCGACACGGTACAGCGCACAATCTCGACTTATAATTCAGTTTTTCCTACATAGATGCCGTTTTCGAGCCCAGCGGACGAGGATTCTATGTGTCGATCGCGTAAAAAAAGTATCGATTCCATTGGAGTGCGTCGATATATCGACGTGGTACAGCATATAATTTCGGTTTCTAATTCAGTTTTTCATCCACAGATGTCACGTTGGAGCCAGGCGGCCGAGGAATCGATCCATCGATCGCGTAAAAAATATCAATTCATCGATTCCGTTGTAGCACTTCGATGCATCGACATTCCATATAGCATGATTTCAGCTTTTATTTCAGTTTTCATGCATAGAAGTCGTGTTGGGGCCAAGCGTACGAGGATTCGATGAATCGATCGCGCAAAATAGTATCGATTCATCGATTCCGTTGGAGTACATCGATATATCGACATTGCATAGCGTACAATTTCGGCTTCTAGTTCAATTTTTTATCCACAGATGCCGTATTGGAGCCAAGAGTAGGAGGATTCGATGATATATAGATCGGGTAATATAGTATCGATTCTGTTAGAGAATATAATAATAATATAATTTCGACTTGTTGTTCACTTTATCATCCAGTGGACGAGGATTCTATCTATCGATCACATCATAAAGTATCGACCCTATTGGATCAAATCGATATATCGAAATTGTAGAGCCTACTTATATGCCTTCCACTAATGGTTCTGGTTTGCTCTGCAGATGCTGCGTTGGACCCACGCGGACGACAAATCTATCTATCGATATCATGAAAAGTATCGATTCCTTGGAGCAAATCGATATATCGAAATTTTATATAACGATGCATGTGTTCCGCTGGTTTGAAATCAGTGAGAAAATCAAACCTTGCGACCTCCTCACATATATTATAACAACACTTGGATCACCCAAGGAGTTACCTAGGCGATTCAATTGCTAGGCAGGCTAAAAGCGTCAGGTTTTGCAGTGCGTCTTCGTGAAAGGTTCTTTTAAAAAGTGTCATCCAGTTCGAAATTCGCTGGGTTCCACTCTTGAACTTCGAGAAATTCGCGGAAAAAGAAAAATTATGGCAAGCCCCAGCGCAACGCGCCTCGAAATAACGCGGGTAAAAAAGTCGCGACTCCAATAATAAAAATCGAAACAAGTGATTGTCTGATGCGAATAAAAAACAAGCCGTTAAAACTCATCAGGACTTGGAAATTTTTAATCTCCCGTAAACTTTAAGCCGAGTTAGAAGGAAATGCCCAGCGAACAAATTGGAACAGCTCAATACCGATTGCTTCATTGTTGCCACCGCCTATATTCCGCTTGGTCCCATTGTTGGCGATATCTCTGTTATCGCGACATTCGTCAATTGTTGGTGTTACCGAGCGTTAAATATCGTGATTATTGCCAGCTGATGTCGCTACAGTTTCACTTGTTTTAATTGTTGCGGCTTTAATGATGCCTAGCGACAGCAATTGTTGCCGCAATTAAAAATGTTTGAAGTGCAAAAAATTTAGTTTCTTAAACCCCAAAAACAGTGCCATTTATTCTGTAAGAGCAGAAGAGAAAGTGAACTGTGAACTTTGTTTCGAGCAGAATCCGAAAATGCGAAACCTATATAAATTTATCGAGAAATTGATGAATAAGCTTCATCGAATAGAAAAAGGCAGTGAATATCCGTCATTCTACAGCTCCAAAGATCATTAAAGGTGAGACTCGGCGCTTATGCAAGCAAAATCCAAACCCTCGACGATCCTCCCGAGCATCAGCAACAATGGCGGGAATACCAACAATGAAAATCGTGGAAATTACGGTAACATTTACAGTCAAAACAGAAATTCTAGCAGTTCCCGCTTTTCAGGCGGACGATCGTAACAATGGGCGTGGTTACAACAATGGCAAAAAAGGCGTTGGAAATTGCATCTACAAATAATGATATTAATTAATACGAATTGATGGAAAGAAAAGACCATACAATCCTAAGCAGACAGGCATTGCTGTAAAGATGCTAATAATTTTTTCTCGCTCTTATTGGGAGCAGGTTTTCAACAATAGGTGACATCAACAACAATGGCGGGAATGACAACAATGAATGCCATAAAGGTCAAAGGATTAATAATAACAAAAATAGAAATTCAGACTGGTCACGCTTTTCAGGGGCACGACCACGAGTTGCAGTTGCAACAATGGAAACGATGGGAACGGCAGAAACGAAAATGACAACAATAAAATACACACTTCATAAGTGCACCATCGCAACAATAGCCGACAGTTACAACAACGGAAATAAAAGCCGCAATAGAAATGACGGGACAATAAAATAAAATTTTCTTGCAACTCACGTTCAACCCGAGGACAATAGCAACAATGGCCACAACAATGGCAGAAACGAAAACAATGGAAGTCACTGAAACCAGGACTATGATTAAAAAAATAAAAACTTAAGAATGCTGCCTTTTTGATTCTGTTCAGTTTGTGACACTGACACCCTTGGTTTTATTTTCGCTACAGTTCAAAGGCTGCAAAAAGATCATTACACTTTAAATCAGCCTATACGTAATGTGCGATGCACGTGGTGGAAGAGAGGAATAGGTTTCCATGGAGACACGCAGTCGAATGCTGAGTTAATAAATGAGAAATGAAGATTAGGAAGAGATGGAGACGAAAGTAGGAAAAAGAAGAATTGGCAGCGGACAGGAAATGATATCCGTAAATGAGATGATCAGTAATAAGGAGGTAAGGGAAGATTTGATAGCAAAAGGAAGAGAGATGGCGAATTATTAACGAAACAAACAAAAGAAGGAATTCGCTTAAAGCGAAAGGCGAGAAAGAGGAATTTAAGATGGAGAAAAGCGAAAGGTTTTGAGAAAAGGGAAAAGGACGAAGCAAGAAGGCGAAAGTAGGAAGGAAAGAGGAAAGGGAGAGAGAGAGGAAGAGAGAAAGATGAGACAAGAAGATAGAGAGGAGAGAGGAAGACAAAGGGGAAGGCAGAGAAAGAGGAAAAAGACGAGCGATAAATAGATAAATGGGGAAAAGAGGAAGAGAAGAGAATTGAAGAGTAAAGAGGAAGTAAAGTGAGAAATGGAGGTGTAGAGAAAGAGGGGAAGAGAGAGAAATAGGATGGGAGGAAAAGAGAGAAAAGAGAATAACGAGGAAGAGAATTATGGAGGGAAAAATAGAATGGAAGGGGGACCAAGAAATGAGGAGATGAAGAGAGAGAGAGAGAGAAAGGACGAAAGGAAGAAAAAGAGAAAGGTAGAGTGATGGATATATAAAAAGAAGAATGAAAAAGAAAGCGGAATTGATATTGAGAGAGAGAGAGAGGAAGAAAGAGGATTTAAGAAGGGAAGAAGAAGAAACATTCTGTAGGAATGACGGTGCTTATTTTTCAAAATTCTCAAGGTGGTGATGAGAGAGGGAGAGAGAGACAATAGGAGACGGAAGAATAATACAAAATCGCAGAGAGGAAAGGAGGGAAAAAAGAGGAAGAGAGAAGAATAGGGAGTGAAAGAGAGAGGAAGAGAGTGGAAGGGAGAGACAGAAGAGGAAGATGAGGAATCGAGAAGGGAGGAAGAAACATTCTGAGAAGGGATGGCGCTTGTTTTGAAAAATTCTCAAGGTGGTAATGAGAGAGAGAGGGAGGGAGACAGGAGAGAGGGAGATAGGAGGGAGGGGGAGACAGAGGGAGGGAGAGTTGAGGAATAGGTGGAGTCGAGGCAGTGTGGGAGGAGTGTTCCTGTGGGAGGAAACTTGGACCAACTTTTGTGTGCCCGCTCCCTACTGGCCGAGATCCCCGCGCATGCGCAGTGCTATCCTCCAATGGGAAAGCCGGAGATGGTAGAACCTGGAAACTTTCGCAAACTTCCTTTTGTCCAAAAACCCAGAATTCGCCCACCTCACCGCCCCCTCCTGGAGGTCTCTCCCTCCCTATCTCCCTCCCTCCCTCTCATTCTTTCTCCGAGGCCTTCTCAGCACTTCTGCGACATCCTAACGTTCGAATTTCCTTCCTGCATCTTTCCCATTCCCCACCAACCGACTCCTTCTCCCCCTCGGCTTTTTTATCCCCTCCCTTCCTCCTCCAGAATCCATCTTTCTCCCGCTCTCCCTATCTCCACCTTCCCATAATCCATCACACGAATTTCCTTATCCTTACCGCTCCCTTATCTTTTCCAATCTCTCTCCATCTCCCTATACTTTCTTCCTCTTCCTTCCTCTCTCTCTCTCTCTCTCTCTTCTCTCTCTCTATCTTCTCTCTCTCCCATTCCTTCTTCCTCTCTCAGTTCCTATTCGTCTCAATTCTATCCAAATCTCTCTCTTCATCTCTCGTTCCCTCTCTCTTCCTCTCCCTTTCTTCCCCTCTTTCTCGCACCCCTTTATCTTCTCTCTCTCATTCTCTCTTCTTCCCCCATTCCTCCTTCCTCTTCATCTCTCTTCTATCTACATCTCTCTCAATCTATCTCCTACCTCTCATTATCTTCTCTCTCCTACTTCCTTCTTTTCACTTTCTCTCTCATTCTATATTCCTCTCCTTTTCTCTCGTTCTCTCATTCCCTCTCTCTCTCTCCCTCTCTTCACCTCATTTTTCATCTCAATTTCCCTCTATCTTTTCTCTCCCTCTCTCTCTCTCTATCCCCTTTCTCTCTTCCTGCCTTTCTCTTATCTTCTCATTCTCATTCTCCCTTCTTTCTTCCCCTCTCTTCATTTTCTCTCATTCTCTTTTCCCTTCTCTCTCCTTTCCTCCTCTTTCTCCTTCTCTCTCCGTTAATCTTCCTTTTCTAACAATCTCTAATTTTCTCTCCCTTCCTGCTCCTCGTTTCTCTTCTCTCTATCTCCTTCCATCTTTCTTCTTCTCTACCTCTCTCTCATCTTCTTTCTCTGCCGTTTCTTCTTCTATCTCTGTCTTCCTATCTCATTCACTCTGTTCCTTTATCTTTTATTCCTCTCTCTCTCTCTTCTTCCTTCCTGTATCTCTCATTCTCTTTTATATCTGCTTCTCTCTCTCTCTTCCTCTCTCTTTCCCTCCATCTTCGTTATTTGTCGCTCTTTCTCTCTCTCTTCCTATCCTCTCCTGTTCTGTTAGCCTCTTTTCCTCCGTCTTCCTTTCTCCTTCTCTATTTCCATCCCTCCCTCCCTACATCCCTCACTCTCTTTCTCTCTCTCTCCCACGTTCTCCCTTTATCTTCACTTCTCACCTTCCCTCCCCCCACCCCAATTCCCCTCCCCTCCTGTTCCTCCCTACCTCATCCCCCTTCCTCCCCTCTCTCCCCCCCTCCCCTCCCACTCTGTCTCTCTTTCTCCAGCCGACCTATTTTTCCGCCGTGTACCCACCTTATCGATCGGCATTTGTTTCCCCCCTTCCGCCCCTCCTTGCCACTCAAACCTTCCCCCTCCTTCGACTTACAGGTGCTGAGAACAAGTAGATACTCTCGCAAAAGCGTGCCTATCTATACTATAGTGACGCTTCCTACTTATGACGTCATTAACACACACTATTATATATATATATACACACACACACACACACACAAACACGAGATGTTGGTGCCTGCATTCTGCAAGCATATTATCTCACCTTGATAAACATTAATTTTTCGTTACAGAGATATTTCATCGTGTATTAGAAATGTTTATCAATACAAACGTTTTCACCTCTTCGTCGATTTTCCTTCGTTCTTTCCTCATGGAACATTACTGCAGCGTAAGCAATCCCTAAAATCTTGCAAATTTAAGAACATAACACTTTTTCCACCGTGGAGTACTAATTCCACGCATTTATGCCGAAATTTTAAAGTTGCAACGCATCTAAAAATGAAATATAATATTTATATAATTTTTTAAATTTTTACTGCGGCAATAACATTTTTCAGAAGATTTTAAACTGTTTATTCGTGCAATTGTGCCAACCTTCAAATAACTGAAAATATTCAGCTCCCCTAGCTCTTCCCCAACACCTAAACATTTTTATGTGTGTTTAAACTTTAAGAATTTTAACAGTCAAATCAATTAATATATCAAAATTCCTATAATCCCTTATTTCGTTATTTTGCGAATTCTACCATTAAAAGAAATTTCAGCCACGTGTAACATTCGGAAATACATAAACATTAAACATTTCTTTATAATTTGCGAATTTTAACGGCCGAATCGCTACCGTTTTTTGAGATTTTCAAATTTTCTAATCTAGTTTATTCTAGTTTAAAAAATTCTAATCTCCAGCTCATCTGGAAGTGCGTAAACGTTAGTATCTAAAATCAATAAAAGCCTAATTCTGTCCCTTTGTTGCTCCCTCTGTCGCGCTACATACCTGTGAATAACTCGAAAAAATTTTGAACTTTGGCAGGAATACTAAATTCGCATGTTTTAAGGTGAAGACGAATAAATATCTCGAAAAACGCCCTGGGTTCGACTCCGAGGTAGGCCTTTCCATTTCCCATATGATAACACGCAAAAATCGATTTTTCGACGTGCAGTCTTTTATAATTTTTGAGATCTAAATTAGAATTAATTAACTTACGATCATCAGATCTGAACCATTTTAAAGATAAAATTACAAGGTATCTTATTCCGTCCATCTATTCTCGCCTGCGGTTTGAAATTCCTCGTGTCAAACGTTTAATTCACATATTTTAGGGAAATCTTTCCAATTTAACAGGATGTTGCCTTACCAACCAATTACATTGTTAAACCTCGAAATCCTATTGTTGTTCCGATCCTTTTGGGCGAAAACATGGTTTGAATGCTCTTATTATGAGAGAGAAAGAGAGAGAGAAGGAAGGAAGGAGAGGGGAATTATTTTCATGGCAACCAATGTAAACAACATTCGTTAAGTTATTCGCATTTGAATGTAGACCATAAATCATTCGCATATTAAAATTATTTATAATCATGTCAGGAGATCAAGGCTTGGAACTACGAACGCCTAAAATAATTAAAGTTTGTTTTCCTGTCGTCGATTTTTCAACACGCGTCGAATCGAGCAAAACAGTTGAGTTTTTGACGCGAGAATTTGACGCTTTCTTTAGCGGTTCGCATTGTCGCCGGTTTCGTGCAATTGGATACCATTGACATCTTGGATAACAACATCGCGTCCCATCCATTAAAGAAAGTTCATAAAAAAACTCTCCCTTTGGATTTCAACGGGCATCTCCCTAGTCCTCCTAATAATATATCATAAATAATAAGCGTCAATATAATTTATATATATATATATATTATATATATATATATATATATATATATATATATATATATATATATATATATATATATGTAATTACTCAATGTCTGTCTGTCCGTCCGTCCCCACTTTTATCTCTTGAACTGTTTGTCATAGAGAAAGGCTGCAAACGCCATTTTGTTTCCGCCAACTAGGAGACCCCGGGTAAACTATTTTCGTTTACGGAAGTTTCCCGGATTCGACTCCGGGAGACGATTATATTTTTCCATATGCGTACGCAGGAGTTTTTTATTTTTCAAGGTGCAATGTTTACTTCTTTCATTCATTAAAATACGTAAATATAGACCGAATTTCTCCGTTTTTGCTTTGTTCGACGGCTAAAACTATAAAATATCTTTTTCTTTCAATGTATAGATGTTGCGCGGAAAAATTTGTCAGAAACACCCATTTCTTTTCGAAATTTTATGGCTTTTTCGTGCCTATTCCGGGTGTTGCCAAGGCGACCCGCATTGTTGCCTCCGATTTAACTAGCCGCTATTAAGCATTCAAATAGCCAAAATAATTCCGTTATCCACTTCGCGCTGTTTATGTAGCATCGAAATCACAGTTGTAGCCATGTCAAACTTAATAGTTTCCAACGATAATAATTAAATATTATTAATATTCAGTAAACTTCGTGTGGGATGTGGAATATTTTTAACGTTTGACCAAAAGAAAAAAAACTTTCTTTATTTCAATACTAGAATGTGACCTTTTTCGTATTAGGGAGACAATTAATAATTCACATATATAAATTATAAAAAAACATGACATTCAAAATATCAGTATCTAATTTTATAAGGAGGAATTGGATATTATTATTACTTTTAAATATGCAGATTTCTGACAGACTTGACAAACGTTTTTGCAAGTACCACTAGTAGATATATATAATATAATAATATATTCCGATGGCTTGGAATATTAACTCTTTCTTTTCCGATGACAATATTCAATGTCACATTTCACAGGCCCAGTCCGTCGGTTACCATGGAAACTGACGTCATCACTCTTCTGAGTGTCACGTGATAGATGTTATCGCTTTTAGGAGGCTCGATCACCTTGGATATCTCAACCGCCGAGAAAAATCTACCTGAAACGAATGAAGGGTTTTCCCTACGTCCATACCAACGTCACGCCGAGAAAATTATTCGTCGCCAAGGACGCAGGTATTGCTGCTACCTTCGTTGGGTGGTGCTTTGTATGACAAATTGGACTTGGATGCGTGTCATCGTTACGCATTTACCTAAAGCCAGGGAGACGCTCGTTGAAATTCGAAGGGAATGTTTTTTATGAAATAAAACACGAGGAATAATATACGCTGAGTTTCTTTGGACGGCAGGAAAACAAACTTGCTTACTTTCTTTCGCCTTTTCGTTCGTGCATTCAAGCCTCGTACTCTCACGATGATTCCGAGTAATTTTATTATGCGAATGATTAATGTTCCACATTCAAATGCACTCCTTCTCGTGAATAATGTAACGAACGTTGTTCACTTTGGTTGCTATGAAAATAATTTCCCTCTCCTTCCTTCTCTCTCTCTCTCTCTCTCTCGTATTAAAAGCATTCAAAGCACGCTTTCAACCTTGAGATTTGAACTAACAATAGGATTTCAAGGTTTAAAAATGTAATTAGGTTGGCAAGGATACGCCAAGATATTTCCAAAATATACAATTCAATCGATTAACACGAGGGAATTCGAGCTGAATGAGAAAAGAAACAAACAGAATAAGAAACTTCTTTGTGTTTTCTTTAGAATGGTCCAGATGCAAAGGACGTAGGTCGATTTCTTCTAGTCATCATTATATATAGACGTTCCTTACAGAGGAGGATATTACATACTAGTAGAAGGTGCTTGCATACTGCAAGCATTACATCTCACAATGAAAAAACATTCATTTTCAGACAGATATTTCATCATTACAAATATTTTTTTAATTCTAAAAATTTCACCTCCGCAGCGATTTTCGTTTTTCCCTTTTGTAAAAATAATACATTAAAACAATCTTCAAACTTTGCAATTTTAAGAATTTTATACTTCTCCATTTTGAGGTATTATGCTACACATTTCTGCCAAATTTTAAAGTTGTAGCGCTTCTAGAAGTGAAATATGTAATATTTTTTAATTGTATAATTTTAAACATTTTTAACGGCCGCCGCAATACATTTATGGAGAGATTCAAATGTCTGATTGTGCAAATGCACTACTCTGTAAATAACTGGAAAATTTCAGCTTTCTAGCTCATCCCGTAATACCTAACCAGTTATCTATTTGTTTAAATTTTAAGAATTTTTAACTGCCAAACAAATGAAAATATATAAATGTGTGTAATATCTATTTTGGTTTTTTAGAAATCCTACTTCTATAAGAAATTTCAGCTTCGTAGCACATTCGAAATACATAAGCCTTGAAAATTTGTTTAAACAATTGCGAATTTTTAGCGTCCGCATTGTTGCACTTTTTCAAGATTTTTCGTTTTTTCTAGTCGGTTTTGCACAAAATCCTACCTAATAAAAAAATTTAGAATATCTAGCTCATCTGGAAGTGCCTAAACAATAGTATCCTCCTATATGTTATATGTTATCTCCTCCTCCTGTGTAAGAAGCGTCTATATATAATGACTAGTAGAAGCATTTCATCTCACCTTGAAAAAACATTAATTTTTTAGAGAGATATTTCATCATGGGAAATATTTCTTTAATTCAAAAGATTTCTTTTTTTCCTTATGGAACAATAATGGTGTAAAACAATTGCTAATTTTTGCAATTTTATGAATATTCTACGTTTTCCACATTGTGTCAATAACCCCTCACATTTATGACAAATTTCAAAATTTCAGCACATAAGGAAGTGAAATAACATTTATCTAATTGTTTAAATTAAAATAATTTTTAACACCCGCATTAAGAATTTCATATATACCATGAAATGTTTATTCGTTTAAATAGACTAAACTCTAATTAACTTGAAAATCTCAGCTCTCTAACTCGCACCGTAGTATTTAACATTTAACTATTTGTTTAAATTTTAAGAATTTTTTAACGGTCAAACAAATCAAAATATCAAAATTTTGAATCTCCAGCTCATATGGAAGTGCCAAAACATTAGTATCCTCCTCCTCCTCCTCTGTATGAAACGTCGATATATAATGATAGGAGGATACTAATGTTTATGCACTTCCAGATGAGCTGGAGATTCGAAATTTTTTTATTAGCTGGAATTTTGTGCAGAACCGACTACAAAAAACGAAAATCTTGGAAAAGTGCAACAATGCGGCCGTTAAAAAATTCGAAATTATTTAAATAAATTTTCAAGGTTTATGTATTTTTGAATGTGCAACGGAGTTGAAATTAAAAAAAAAACGGAAATGGGGTTATAGACATTTTTATATTTCAATTTGTTTGGCAGTTAAAAATTCTTAAAGTTTAAACAAATAGGTAAATGTTTAGACACTACGCGGCTAGTTAGGAAGCTGAAACCTTTAAATATTTAGAGTTTAGTCTATATAAACGAATGAACATTTTAATGTATCCATGAAATCGTTATTGCGCCCGTTAAAAATTATTTTGATTTAAACAATTATATAAATGTAATTTCACTTCTAATTGTGCTACAAATTTAAAATTTGGCAGAAATGCGTGGCATTTCCAATGTGGGAAAAGTATAATATCCCTAAAATTGCAAAAAATTAGCGATTGATTTACTCCATTATGGTTTCATAATGAAAAAACGAAAACCGGTCCAGAGGAGAAATCTTTAGAATTAAATGAATATTTCTCATGATTAAATATCTCTCTGAAAAATTAATTTTTTTTCAAGGTGAGATGAAATGCTTGCAGTATGCAAGCACCTTCTACTAGTATCTCAAAAGGAAGAAAACCTCCACGTCAAAAAGTCTATTTTCACGTGTTATCTTATATGGTGAACGCAAATCGTCCCCTGGAGTCGAACCCTGGACGTTGTCCTTAAATTTTCCTCCGCCATAGCATTTTTGTATCTGAGTAGATTATTTCTGCCAAATTTCAAGTCTACATCTAAATATTCGATCGTTTTATTCACTTTTTAAGAGCGTTGGTTCAAAATTGAAAAAAAAAGCTTTCTCATCAGACAAACGACAAATTATAACAGACGCGCATTCAAGCGCAGCTCGTCTCTTAGCAACAATGCTGCCACTGTTTGAAAAGGGAGACTTTAGGCTAGCGATAAAATTCGAATTATTTATTCCGTCACTAGGCGCTATATTATCATACTTTTTGAAATTTATTTGACATCTTGCTCAATAACTCAACGAATTTTAATCAAAATAATTGCAGTATTAATAAATAATAACAGATGACTGATATTCTTGAGTAATTAATATTGCTGGTTTTTTAATACAATAGCATTTCTTTGTCTTCTGTCTCTCTGTCGCCATGGGCAACAGTGTTGTTGCTCCCTCCGTTGGGATTATGAACACCAAATTGAATATTCACGTCGGGCAGAACGAGGCTACGGCGAAATATTCTCCTATACGTCGAGTTCGACTATTAATGTAAAAACCCTTTGTTTTTCAATCCGTCACGTTCAGAAAGTTTTTCGTCGCTAAGGGCAACCGCCAGCGTTGTCTTCATCTTGGTGGAGCCGTGTGCACTAAATTGGAATCGTAAATGGGGCAGAGTTGCGTGTTTACCTAATATCTAACGATAATAAAAGGCTACTTCTGTGCCTTTGTGGCTCTCCCTCTGTCACGCTATAAAAATGCGAATAACTCGATAAAAGATGGAGATTTATGTTTTTTAAATTTGGCAGGAATGCTACATTTGCGTATTTTAAGGCGATGACGTAAAGAAATCTCGAATAATGTCCCGGGTTCGGCTCCAAGGAAGACATTTCCCATTTCCCATATGATAACACGTAAAAATCGACTTTTTTGACTTGCAGGCTTTTATTCTTTTCGAGATCTAAATTAGAACGAATTAACCTACGATCTTCGGAAATAAACCATTTTAAAGAAATAATTACAAGGTTTATTATTCTGTATATATTTTTCCGCCTACAGTTCGAAATTCCTCGTTTTAAACGTTTAATTCATGTATTTTACAATCTCGGGGTTTAACAATGACACGGTCGGCAAGGTAACATATCGTTAAAAAGCTTAAATCTTTCAAATAAATATGATTTAAACGTGGAAATTGAGCGATTTTACGTCGTAGCTAAAATGCGACGATAGAGATAAGAAACATTGTTAATTTATCTTGAAAACGGTCTAGGTCCGAAGATCGTACGACAATTCTTTCTATTTTTAATTTACAAAATAATAAAAGCCCGTATGTCGAAAAATCGATTTTTACGTGTTATCTTACGGGAAAAAGAAATTATCTACTGGAGTCGAACCCGGGCCTTCTTTTTGAGATTCTGTTTCGTAATAGGCTTTCACTATAATAGACAAACATTCCTGCCAAATTTAAACCATCTACCCATTCGGAAAGTTTGTTAAAATTAGCGTTACAGTCAGTCAGTGGCGCAGTCTGGTGGCGCGTGGTGGAAGTTTTTGCAGACGGAGTAAGAGAAATATATGTATGTAAGATTTATTTACCCTCATCCATTTTCTAATCAGGGAAACTCATCTAATTATTGAAAATTATTTAGAACCTCATTTCAGTTAAGTTGTCTAGTATATACTTTTGTGTTCTTTCCTTCGCCGTAGATGATGCATTTCCCTTCGCTCAAAAAATGCTGAATGCACACGTAATTCCACATATTTTTGTAATTATAGCAGATCTTATTTACTTCAGTAACCAACGAGATTGTATGCGTTGACAACGATTTGGTCTCTATGCATGAATTCTTCCAAGTTCAAAGCGAATTACGACATTCATTTTCTTAATAACGGCTTCTCCTACGAGAAAAGTGTATAGAGAAGAAATTACTCTATTAGTTCTACAGGTGCTGCCATCTTCCGTCAACCATGCGAACACACATAAGAATAATTAAGAGAAATACTTCGCTTTAATTTTTTCGACTGCGAAATTTCAAACAGAAAGCGTGATTAATGAGAGTTAAACCGAAAGAAGCGTAACTCGAAACAGCGTATCGCGAGGTATACGTTAAAGGCAAATTTTGACGACGATGTTAGTTTTTTCTGTATGCAAATCGGAAACGCAAGATGGAGCTCGGGATGGGTGTTGACGTCACCGTCTCCCCCCCCCTCCCCCGCATAGCAGACGCAGTGCCATCTCTCGGCCGACGGACGAACGGGACAGAGGTCGCTAGTTTCCCATACCGGGAGATTCCTTCATACGGCTTCGATAAGGGAATCTCTCTCACCTTTTTGGAAGGAGTAATTGCGCAAGTCCGGCGCAAGGGCACCTCCTCTTCCCCATTCCACTGTACCCTCTCTCTCTCTCCCTTCCCCTCTCTCACTCCCTCTCTCTCTATCTCCCTCTCCTGCCTTTTATTTCTACCCGTGGCGCTGCTATACGACCCAAAACTTTTGGAATTATTTTTTCCCCTTCACTGCCGAGTTATAACCCTTCCCCAGAATATCCCTCTCTCTCTCTTTCTCTCTTCCTCTCGTTCTGCTTTTTTGTCCTCCCGTTATTCTCTCAACTCTCCTCTCAACCTCTCTATCTCTCTCTTCCAATCGTTCTTAATATTTCATTCTTTCCTTTCCTGCAAATTATTTGCTTCCTCTCTCTCTTTCTCTTATTCGCTTTTGCTACTCTCTCTCTCTCTCTCTCTTCCTCTATATCTTCATCTCTCTCCCTCTCTTCCTCTTCCTCTTTCTACTCTCTTCTCCTCTCTCTCTCTGTATAAGGGCATCAAATGTACTTTGTATTTCTTTGCAACAGTATTTACCATTTGTTTTTTATGTAATTGTATGGAAATATTGTTAATTATTTACGCATACACGTTCTTGAATGTACTTGAAACTACTCTTTTGTTTATTGTTCCCAACCTTATTGGATATATTGTATAAAACTCTGCATAAGATACATGTTCCATGGGACTATCTGGTGCCAGAACAATAAATAAATTACATTTTATTCTGCCACTTTTTCTGTTTCCCTCCTTCCCTCCCTCCCTCTCTCTCTCCCTCTCTCTCTCCATCTCTCTCCCACTCTCCTCCCTCCCCCCCTACCTCCCTCCCTCCCTCACTCCCTCCCTCCCTCTCTCTATCCCTCTTCCTCATTCTCTCTTCCTCTCTCTCTACCTCTCCCTCTCTTCCTCTATCTCTCTCTTCCTCATTCTCTATTCCACTCTCTCTACTTCTCCCTCTCTCTCTCTCTTCCTTTCTCCCTTCCTCTCTCTTTCTCTCTCCCTCTCTTCCCCATATCTATTCTCCTCTCTATTCTTCTCCCTCTTATTCTCATCTTCCTCTCTCTTTCTCTTCCTCTACCTCCTCTCTGTCTCTCTCTTAATTCATTTCTCTCTTCCTCTTTCTTCACCTCCCTTTCTTCCTCTCTCTCTTTCTTCATTTCTCTCCTTCTCTCTCGTTCCCTCTAATCCTACTAATTTTGTGCTCAATATTCTCTTCATCTCCCTCTCTCCCTCTTTTTCTCTCTTCCAATTCATCTTCTCCTTTCATTCTAATCTCCCTTTTCCTTTTACGCTTCCTCTTTCTCTCCCTCTCTCTCTCTCTCTTTATCTACTCCTCCCTCTATTCTTCCTCCCGTAACAGTGTCTCAACTCGTCATATTCTCTTCCTCCTCTTCTTATTTATCTTTTTCTATCGCTTCCTCTCTCTCTCTCTCTGCCTCTTTATCACTTCCTCTCCATCACTTTCTCTCTATCACTTCCTCTATGCCACTTTCTCTTTATCCTTCCCTCGCCTCCTCTCCCTAATCATCTCTCTCTCTTCCTCTCCCACTTCCTCTCATCTTCACTTTCTCTTCCTATCTCTTCGTCATTTTCCCTCGCTTTCTCTCTGTCCCTTCTTTTCCTTTCCTGCCTCGTCCTAATCCCTTTCCTTCTAATTCTCTCTTCTACTCTCCCCCTCTTACTTCTCTTCTTCTTCCTCTCTTCCTCATTCCGCCATTCCCTCTTACTTTATCTTCTTCCTCTCTCCCTCTTCCTTTCTCTTCCTTCTGCATTTCTCTCACCTTTCTCTCTCTCCATAAATCCCTCAACTTCATCCATCTCACTTTCGTTCTTTATAATCCTCATTCTCTCTCTCTGTTCCATTTTTGTTCCCTTTCTCCATAATCCTCACTTCCTTTCTTTCTCTCCCTGCGCGTTTAACCGTCTTTCTCTTTCCTAATCCGTTCCTTCGCTCCCTCCCTTCTCCTCCAACTTCACCTCTCCCATCTCCCTCTCTCTCTCTCTCTCCATTTCTCACCAACCCGCTCCATCCATCCCTTCCTCTTCAAACCCACTCGATAAACTTCGGGACTTTTCCCTCCCCACTCCTCCTTCCTCCCTCTCTCTCTCCCTCCCTTCCTCCCCCCCCCCCACACACACATCTCCTTCCATCTTCTCTTTAAACCTTACGTTTATCCGTCCCCTCTCGTCTCTTCCACTTTTATCATCCTTCCTCTGTTAATCACCTCGTCGATTGTCCAACCTTCGCTTGTTTCCCCGTGGAGACGCCGTTCATTGTTGCCTCCACCGTCGCCGGCAGAGGTCTTCTAACAATGCGATGTTTTTTTTTTAATTTTGGAATACGCGTACTGCATTTTTATCCCGTTTTAAATAAAAACTGGAATGAAAGACCGACGATATGGCGAAAAGGAATATATTATTCACTAGGGAGATGCCCGTCGAAATTCAACGGGCAAGTTTTTTTATTAAATTTCGCTAATAGAAGCGACGCAAAGCTATTATCCAAATGAATGGTAACCGATTACGCGAAACCGGCGACAACGCGAATCACTAAGCATTCGTCAAATTTTCGCGTTAAAAAGGAATCTGTCTATCGATTCGTGAATTATTAAATAATTGATGGCAGGAACACAGACCTTCGTACTTTAAGGCGTCCGTAGGTTCAAGCCTCGAACTCCCACCATGATTCCACGTAATTTTAACATGCGAATGACTAATATTCTGCACTCAAATGCATTCCTTCTAGCAAATAACGCAACGGATATTGTTTAAATTGGTTGCTATGACAATCATTCCTGCTCTCACTCCCATCAAAGGCATTCAAAACGTGCTTTTATCAACAATAAGGACTGAAATAACAATAGGATTTCGAGGTTTAAAAATGTAATTGGTTGGCAAGGCGACGTACCGTTGAAATGGCAAGATTTCGCCAAAACATGTGAATTTAATGCTAAACGTGAGGAATTTCGAACAGTAGTCGGAAATATATGAACGGAATAAGAAACTATGAAAAAAGAAAATGAAATGTCTTCCTCGGAGTCGAACCCAGGACATTATTCGAGATTTTTCTTTTCGTCGACACCTTAAAATATGCGAATTTAGTATTCCTGCCAAATTTCGAAAATATATCTCGATCATTTATCGAGTTATTCGCGTTTTTATAGCGTGACAGAGGGAGACACAAAGAGACAGAATAAGCCTTTTATGGAGTTTAGATGCCCATCAAAATAAATATTGTCCCTAGAGAGCCACAATTTACAGTTACAAGAGATTCAATAAAATTTCCTCCCGGAAATCATCGCCAAATACGATGACGACCACAATAAAATAAATTCGATTTTATGGAAGACTTGGTAGGAATGGTCCATTTTTTACTTTCTCCATGAGAAAGCATCGTTTTCATGAAAAAAATGGAATTCGAGATTTCAACGGAAATACATGTTTTAAGGTTCCCAGAACACGTGCTGACTAGTTTATCGATTATGTCTGTCTGTATGTGATAGATTTTTGTGGGCGCTCTAACTCAAAAACTATTTATCAGATCAAAGCAAAATTTTATATTTAACATTTTTATAATAGTTAAAAGATCTGATTAGGTTTATGGTAAAAATCAGTCAACCGGAAGTGAGTGTTTACTCTTGTCACTTATCCGTTATTTTGAAATATTTGCTTTAATATTGGATAAATATAAAAATATGTCTGAATAAAAGTTGTAGAATATTTTATTTTCTAAAACCTTTGTTTGATATTTTTTTCCATATAATGCATGGTTTAAGAGATATCTTATATTTTTACCTGCCACCACCACCACCACCTACCGAAGACTATTGTTAACAATTGACGCATAGTTACGTCTTAGTAACGCTCCTTTTTCTTTTCTTAATTGTCAACCGGAAGTAAATATTGACAACGATCCCAGAGCTAACAACGTGTAATTTGCCATATAAATATGGAGAAAGTCATGTGTTGCCCACATCAGTTTATTTTATATAAAGTCTCGGGTTCGACTCTGGTAGGTAATATTTCCTCTTGATGTAACACTTACAAATCGATTAAGCTACGTGCAAGCTTTCATTCGTTCGGTCATTAAAATTAGAAAAATTCGACCCTCGATCTTCAAACCGGAACTGTGTTAAAGGAAATTGATCAAAGTGTCTTATTCCCATCGCCGACGTGACAACTTCAGTCCGCAAAACACTCGAATTTTACGTTTAAATGATTTATTTTTTTGGAGGATTTTCGATTTTACGAGGATTTGCCATCGTCGAAATTGTCTCAGCGTGAGATTTTATGAGTAACTAGGGGCTCCGCTCTTGCGCGGTACGCGTCAACCCCGTGCCTCGCTCCGCGACGTGAATTCGTCTGCTGCCCGTGTGCAACCCTGAAAATCCTCACTCCGGTATGTATTCAAGGTAGAAAATTATATTTGGCCCTATCTTCGTGCGTCTCCCTCCCTTCCTCCCCCCGCCTACCTCCCCTTACCTCCCTCTCTACTTCCCCATATCCCCAACTCCCACCAAACCATCCCGCTTTCCCAAACTTCCGCTTCCCCTCAATCTCTCCCTACTTTCTCCCTCTCTTTCTTCCTGCTCCGTTTTCCAAATGGGATCCTTATTTAATTTTATGAGTACGTCAACAATGCCGGTTGTTCTTGGCGACGAAATATCTCGTTCACGAAGAACTTGAAATTTTCGTCTCAAAAACAATTTTCCGAGTCGATTCCAATCGCGTTTGATAATATACCGCAGGAAAATCAAATTGCGTTTTTTTGCGCGTATTACGGTTCATGTTTCTAATTTATAGGACAATTGTAAGTGATTTTAAGAAGCCATCGAAAGATGTCTTACACTCGTTTACGTCTTATGCTTTCAAAGCGGACAATATGGCAGCAATCCTCCGATGATTGCGTTATGGGAATTTCTCGAATAAAAACTTCCCGTTTTCACAATGTTTCCTTTGTTTGTTAGTCATGGATAGAGTATCGATACTTTACTCACATCGGTAATTTCCTTTCGATACCAAGTACTTTTGTACTCGATTCTTTTCTTTCGATCCGATACTTTTGTGGTATCGATACTTTTCGTTCGACATAACATATGAGTAAGGTACCGATACTTTCGTTTCGATTTCGTATCCTTAGATACGAAAAAAGTATCGATACTTTACTCACATCGGTAATTTCCTTTCGATGCCAAGTACTTTTGTACACGATTCTTTTCTTTCGATTTTCTAGCGACATCGGTACTTTCGGCCCGATACTTTTGTGGTATCGATACTTTCATTTCGATACCTCATATGATTACGGTATCGATACTTTTGTTTCGATTTCGTATCCCTAGTCATGGATAATCAGTCTGAATTTTTTCAGCAATCTAGCTCACACGGAAGTAAGAAATAGTTTCTGCAACACACATTAATGCGGTTATAAATATAGAGAGAAAATATCGAATAGTAATTCGTTCCTTCCCGTTATGGGAACTACAGCAAAATCCCGATTTTTACGTTCCCGCATTTAGCGAAAACCCGTATTTAATGAATATTTTCTCAGGTTCCGACATGCCTTGACGCGATTTTGCATAACCCCCATTTTAATCAAAACCCCAAATTAAGGGTAAGAAGAAGCACTCCCTCGTAAATTCGTTAAATAGGGGTTTTACTTTAATCACAATATCGCTGGAACGGTAAGTCAGAATTGGAGTTAATTTACGCTGGATACGACCCGTAACGTACCCTTGAAGGTTATAATTTGCGTCACCGTTCACTGCGAGACCGTGGGTTCGAATCCTAAAGAGCTCATATTCACCAATTGATTACCAAGCGAAGGGGCTTGGGATATTTTTCCTTTACTTTGTAATAGCGCTAGGGGCATGCCCGTTGCTAGGCAACTGATGTGGCCCCCGCATGATATTCTCCATACCTGCAATATTTCTAAAAATTCCAATTGAGTAAAATTATAATAAATATTTTAAAGAAAATTTTAAAGACTACAAAGACCAGAGATAGATTAAAACCATAGCCTTCTGATGTTGGATATTGCCACGTAAGCGTGAAGTGTTTACAATGGTCGCCGGTGGGCATTCGCGTACCCAGAAATTTACTCCGGTCAGGGAGGGGTCAGGCCGAAAACCAACTTCCAGCAAACGATTAAATAAAAGTCCTATTCAAAAAATCTGATGTGGCCGACACATGACTTTCTCCGTGCCTGTAATATTTCTAAATCTTCCGAATAGGTTACATAAATATTATAATTTTTTTAAGAAACTGCAAGAAAAAATTAGGCTTCACAAAGAACAGAAATAAACTCAAACCATAGCCTTCTCATATTGGATATAGCCACAAAGCTCCAACAATTAAGAAAAGAATAAGGAGCGTTACTAAGTCGTAACTAAGCGTCAATTGTTAACAATGGTCGTCGGTAGGTGGCGTGGCGGTGGCGTGGCGGTGGCGGCTAAAAGTATAAGATATCTCTCAAACAATGTATTATATGGTAAAATGTTTCAAACAAAGGTTGTAGAACATTACATTTTCTACAACGCTTATTCTGGTACATTTTTACATTTATCAAATATTAAAGCAAATATTTCAAAATAACGGATATATGACAAGTGTAAACACTCACTTCCGGTTGACCGATTATTACAAAAAAAAATCGGTTCTCCTGACTTTGATAAAAATTTTAAATATAAAATTTCGCGTTGACCTGATTAATAGTTTTTGAGTTAGAGCGCCCACAAAAATCTATCACATACAGACCGACAGAAAGACAGACATAATCGAGAAAATAGTCAAAACGTGTTCAAGGAACCCTCAAAACATGCATTTCCGTTGAAATCTCGAATTCGATTTCTTTCGCGAAAACGACACTTTCTCTATACTTCGCATATGGAGAAAGTAAATATATATATATCTCAACCCGTTATCGAGTTATTCGCATTCATATAGCGCGACAGAGGGAACCACAAAGGGACAGAAATAGGCTTTTATAGATTTTAGTTTAAATTGATAAGAGAATACGATCTTCCTCTATGTTTTGTTTACCACGTGTTCGAAAAAGCCTTCCCCATGACAACCAAGACACAACAACGGTCTGTGAAAAAGTGAACTTTATGGTCTGGCCAAAGGAAAATTTGGCAGACCAGGAAAACTCGGGAGTAACTTTCACTCGCTTTCTCTCCCATCTCTCTCTCTCTCTCTCCCTATCTCTCCTCAAAACGACGCCCACACCTTTCTGCGGAACTAAGATGAAGTTACAGAAGGCGAAAATTTCGCCGGTTTTTTTTTCCTCGGCAATAAAAGAAGCTGCATAAAAAAACTCCAGTTTTAAGGTGGGTCGCTTAGCAACAAACTTCGAAAAACAAACTCCGTCCGCGAACGGCTTAACAACTATGGAACTAACTCCCGAACAAAGTGGCGATAAAAAAATGTTCCTATTACTCGACTTTCGCTCTCTCTCTTCGCCTTTCTCTCTCTCTCTCTCCCTTTCTCTCTCTCTCTCTCTCCTTGTACGGCGAAAGTGGTTTAATGCAAGGAGGGACTATATAGTCTCAATTTCGCCCTGAATAAAGTCGTTTTTCTGTCTGTCTGTCTGTCTGTCCTTATCCTTGCAAAGGAACAGTTAAACGCGCTTAATTTTACTGATTTTTTTATTTTATTATTATTATTTTTTTTGATATCGTGATTTTGACAAAACAATATTTATTGTAAACGTTTGTATTTTACTGATTCATATCTATTTATTTTTCTTCTTTCCGTTTTGTTCAGACACATCAATGTTAATATCTATCAATTTTGTTTTTTTTTATATGTTTATCTTATCAATGATCTATTCGCGTTGTGCAAATTTATTTTTCTTCATCTCTTTATGATTTTAATATGCTCATAACTTGTTCTAAATCTCATTCACGTGATGTATTTTGTGAATCTCAGTAGGTTCTGCGGGTTTTTCACACCCCCCCTCTTCTTGTGTCCGTGTTTTCCCGCAGTGAGTTTTTTTTTAGAGGTGGGAAGAATCCAAAATTTTCTCGAATCCGAATCCTAAAAGGTTCTCGAATCTCACGAATCCTTCATATAAGAATAATAATAGGAAGAAAAAAGGAAAAACTTTTACTTAAAATTAACAGTTTTTAATTAAAGCAAAATTTGAAATCTGCGTTTAATGAAAAATAAATTTAAGAATGCAGTTTTTAAAAATACACCTATATTTATTAAGAAGATACAAATGAAATTTTGTTGATGAAGTACATAATTAAAACTCTTGAATCTTGAGGTTCATTTTCTCAACATAATTTGACAAATATATTTGAGTATCGGTTCAAATTTTTTACATTTTTCCAAAACCTTTTTAAATCAAAGCAAGTGCTGAGGGGGGAGGATTATTTCAAGAGTTAACATGGACAAACACTAAACATGGAACACTAAATAATCTCCAGAAGATTAAGAAAAATCAAAAACTTGTTTATTTTATTTTCAGAGTTCATAAAAGCACTGAACACTTTTAGGACAATCTAAAAGAGCAGAAATCTTCAATGGAGATTTTTATTTAAGAAAACTAGCATCCGAACTCGCTCCGGGTCCAGCCTACCTCGTTTTTTATCAACTATGATGCCTGATGTGGCGCTCAGGGCCGCCACGAGGTGATATTGGTGATCCGGGTACCACTGAAATTGCAACAATAGCGTTATTTTTTAATGAACGCTTCAATTGCACGTCAATAAAACTAATCTTTCCAAAGTTTCGAGTTAAAATGTTTAACGGTTTTTTAGGTTAGGATTCGAAAGAATCCAATGAGGAAAAAAGCGCGAAGATTCGAGTTATCGAATCTCGGATATTTTTCAAGATTCGCGGGATTAGAGGATTCGAAGAATCCCTAGTTTTTTTTACATGGGTTCCATTATTCAGCAGTACATATTTTTCCCCACAAAATCAAAACTTTTCTTTTCAAATACTTGTATTTTTATTGTTATCTGTATTCACATTGCTAATTTTTTATGTATTATTATATATATATATATATTTCGTGACGAGGGGTTAGGCGGAAGGTGGGACTTCTTAGTCTCAATCTCGTCTCAAATAAATACCAAATCAATCGATCAATCCATTTCTCTCTCTCTCTCTCTCTTCCCCATCTTCCTAATCCCATGTAAACTTTTGGGAATAGACGTAATCGTCTCCTGGAGTCGAACCGTGGACCTAATTGGTGTTGCTTAATTATTCTAGGCCATGATTCGTGGAATGTAACGATCATAAGATCCTAAGCAGACAGGCGTTAGCTGAGACAGGCAATCACGCTAGTCTCCCCGATAAGAAAAGGCCATGTTTGGTTGGTTGGTCCGTTGGTCCATGTCACGCTCTTAAAACTCGAATAACTCCATTGAATACGCAGATATAATCTTGAAATTTAACTTAAATATTTCATTCTGATGTTGAAATTCTGTGACGTAGAAAGATTTACGAAAAACGTCCGAGGTTTGGTTCCAGGGGACGATTTCCGTTCCCCATAAGATGATGAGTAAAAATCGACTTTTTGAAGTCTAGGCTTTTCTTCTTTTGGAAATTAAAATTAGAAAAAATGTACCTAGGACATTCGCATCTATGCCATTCTAAAGGAAACATAAAGAAGGTTCTTATTCTGTCCATTTTTTCCCTCTTCTTCTCGAAAAATTGCTTATTTCCATCGTTTGAACGATATATTTAGGAAAATTCTTTGCATTTTTACGGAACGTTGCCTTGCCTACCAATTGCATTGTTAAACCTCGAAATTGTTATTTCAATCCTTACTGGGGTAGAGCTTGCGTTTGAATGCTTTTATTATGAGAGAGAGAATGACGGAAGGAAATGCTTTTCATAGCTAAACAATGAATCGTTGCGTTATATAATATTAGAATGAATACCTAAAAAACTGAAATACTAATCAAGAAGATTAACATAATAATAATGAGCTAAATTAAATATAACTGAAATAGAAACGGTGTTTAAATCCGAGGAACGCTATAATAAACAAACCGAATATGTCTGTGTGTGTGTGTGTCCGCTACTAAAAACTTTTGTACCAATGGACCGATTTTCATGGAGCTCGCGCTGCCAGAGTCCACCTCCGGGATATATTTTATTTGGCAAAGATTGAAGTCCCGGGTTCTATTCCAGGAACGTCTTTTCCCTATTTGTTTTGCATAAGAAATCTCAAATCCATCGCGCCGAGATTTTTCTCTAATGCATTAAAATATCTTTAAATTGTTATATCGGAGAGAGGTTTGTGCTGTTCTAAGGGGAAAAGAACGTAGATTCTAATTTATACCACGGAATTTCGATAATTGATAGAATCGCCATGAATTTCTACCGAAATATAGCGTTTTTGCGTTGCCATGGAGACGATTGTCGCCGAACTCGGTTTGAGCGTAGACGAGTGAAGACTACCCTCCAGCAATGGACCGTTGATCCATACATATCGGCGTATAAGCAGTAACATTCGTTAAATTCGTTTATTTAAAGAAAAATACCTCCAAAATATAATGTCAGAAAGAGATTTTGACATTGCTTTTACTTCTACATTCGGCAAATTTATCGTTTAAGTGACTTATTTTGGCAAGAATTAGCGATTTCGTGAAGATTTGCCTTGGCAACCATGCCATCGTCGTAATCGAAATCGCATTGTTGTCCCCGTAGGAGACTTTAAGTTAAATAATCTAATATATTGCAACCGCTGTGTCTCCGCGTCCCTGAACGAACGCAAGTAAACCGGGAACGGTAAACTCGATTTCGACGAATCTTTGGCCTGGATATTAGGCGCGAACTCCAACAGGTTTTAAGCGTGCAGTCGTTCCCCTGAAAGTCATGGGTTCGATGCCAGGATAGTTTTAGTTTTTGCATTCGATTAACACGTAATCGGAAAGAATACGATGTGTAGACCTTTATTCTTTGACATTTTAAAATATCTTACGATCGAGACTTTGTCTCGAGATTTATACCATTTCACGCAAAAAGGAATGACAATTCTAATGCTTACCGCCGATTTTGTTGTTTAATTCCTGTTTGCTCATGTTATAAGTTTATTTTCGATTTTCTCCGTTATTTCGACATTTCAAACAGGAGGTTGCTAGGGTATCCGGCATTGTTCAACTCGGATTTATGCATTGCTAGACTTTTTTCGTTGACATAAGTGTCCAGGATTCGACTCCGGGAGACGATTACATTTTCCAATGAGTTTACACAGGAGTTTCGATTTTTCAAGGTGCAATGTTTATTTCCATCATTATTAAAGTACGTTCGTGCTCCTTCCGGGTGTTGCCAAGGCGACCCGCATTGTTGCCTTCGATTGAATTAGCGTCTATTAAACCTTCAAATAGACAAAAAAAATTGCGTTATTCGCTTCGCGCCCTTTATAATGCTTCGAAATTATAGTTTTGCCGATGCCAAACTTAAAGTTGCAACTTTAATAATTGAAGATTATTATTATTATTCAGTAAAATGCGTGTGGGCTGCGGGCATTTTTAAAGATGATGATTTTAAACATTCAGATTTCTGACTGACTTCGCAAAGGTTTTTCCGGGTACAGCTAGATTACAATTAAGATGCGAAGTCGGGAAATGCATCGCATTATGGAAGAAAGAATGAAACATATTTTTGTTGGAGACAGGAATTAAAATCCACGCTGAATTCGCAAAAAAAATATGATTTTAATCGTGAAAATATGAAAAGGTTTTCGGTTTTCAACAATGAAAAATATTAACTACCATAGCAACGACTCCAATGCCTTTTCAATGGAAATCGATTTTCCTTACTTCAAGAGAATTGATTTAACGCTTATAATGGGAATAAATCTACTATACTACACAATATCGTTAATGTCAACCAAACATATGGAGACGTATTAATTTTAACTCATAAAATATTCCATTTATTTTTATATTATTATTATTATATTTAATGGGATACAAAAAAATCATTGTAAATATGTTGCCATGGAGATCGAGTTGGTTTGTTTACGAGTTTAGATCTTGGCGGGTGGTTGTTATTTTTAAGCGCCTGCAGTCTGCAAGCACCGACGACAGGTACTAGTAGTAAATAAATAAAAACGCTCGGGGTACTGATTTTCGGGATATGCCGTAAGCTTCATCTCTACAAATATAAGGATTCTTTCGTTATTCCACTGTTATTTTCTCTGTTTCTCACCTCCAATTCCAACTAGCCGTTACGGAACTGCCCGTTCCACTTCAATCGTTCAAAGGATTTGTACCAATTCCTTTTCCCCTCCCCTCTGCATCTCTCTCCCTATCTATCTCTCTCTCTCCCTCTCCCTCTCTCCGCTGATCCCGAACAATTCTCAAAGGAGACATTTATTAGAAAAACAGACCTTTACTCCCGTTTTCCCGGAAAAGCCTTCTTTAAGATCCTCGGCAGCCTTCCCTCACTCCCTCACGCGCGTCCATAAAACACCTCCGTTCGGATTTTCCAGGAAAAACATCGACCTATCCAGTTGCATCCATTTCTACCATCCTATCTCTCTCTCTCTTTATCTCTATTACTTCCTCTCTCATTCTTCATCTCTCTCATTCTCTCACTTCTTCTCTCCCTCTTTTTCTCACTCTCTCTCTTCATCTCTATCTATTTCTAGCTTCCTTCATCACTCATTCTCTCATTCATCTCTTTTTCCTCTCCTCCACTTTTCTCTCTTCCTCTCTCTTTCTTCCTCGCTTTTCCTCTCTCATCCTTTCATTCTTAACTGTTTAGGTACTACGGGATGAGCTAGGAAGTTGAAATTTTCAAGTTATTTACAGAGTAGTGCATTTGCACAAATAAATATATTAAGTTCTTCATAAATATACTACGGCGGCTGTTAATAATGTTTAAATTTTAAGCAATTAGAAAAAAAATTATTTCACTTCTAGAAGTTCTACAACTTTAAAATTTGCCAAAAACGTGTAGCATTAGTACCCCATAATGGAAAAGTATAAAATTCTTAAAATTGCAAAGTTTTGGGATTGTTTTAATCTATTATTTTTATATAAGGGAAAAACGAAAATCGCTCCGGAAGTGAAAAATTTATAATTAAAAAAATATTTGTAATGATGAAATATGTCTGAAAAATGAATGTTTTTTTCAAGGTGAGATGAAATGCTTGCAGTATGCAAGCACCTCCTACTAGTGTGTATATATATATATATATATATATATATATATATATATATATATATATATATATATATATATATATATATATAGGTGGCCATTCTTGCATGACGAAATTTTTCATGTTACGAACCATTGATTCATTGACTGCAATGTTTAAAATACCCATTAATATATATGATTCTGCGTTCATTACTTAAAAATAAACTGATGTGGGCAACACATGACTTTCTCCATATTTATATTGCAAATTACTTGTTGTTAGCTCTGGGATCGTTGTCAATATTTACTTCCGGTTGACAATTAAGAAAAGAAAAAGGAGCGTTACTATGACGTAACTAAGTGTCAATTGTTAACAATAGTAGGTGGCGTGGTGGTGGCAGCTAAAAATATAAGATATCTCTTAAAAAATGAATTATATGGAAAAATGTATCAAGCAAAGGTTGTAGAAAATTAAATTTCCTACCACTTTTATTCCAGTATGCTTTTAAATATATCAAATATTAAAGCAAATATTTCAAAATAACGGATAGGTGACAAGAGTAAACACCCACTTTCGGTCAACCAATTTTCGCCAAAAATTAATCAGATCTTTAATTCTTTATAAAAGTGTTAAATGTAAAATTTTGCGTTGACTCGATTAATAGTTTTTGAGTTAGAGCGCCCACAAAAATCTATCATATACAGACCGACAGACAGACACACAGACATCATCGAGAAAATGGTCACAACGTGTGCAGGGAACCTGAAAACACGTATTTCTGTTGAAATCTCGAATTCGATTTTTTTCATGAAAACGATACTTCGTACATGGAGAAAGTAAACAATGGAATCATTTGGGACGCCATTCAAGGACGTTATCCGCCCACCCACTCCCGTTATTAGAAACAGTTCGACAATGAAACCCATTAACCTGTATGCTACGTTTTGCGGAGTTTCGAGGCTTATTTCTGGAACCCAAGGGCACTTCCACAAAAAACC
Organism: Tanypteryx hageni; assembly: GCA_028673005.1. NCBI lineage: Eukaryota > Metazoa > Arthropoda > Insecta > Odonata > Petaluridae > Tanypteryx > Tanypteryx hageni. The sequence goes on along the minus strand of CM054119.1, from coordinate 7,303,119 downwards.
CAGAGACACGAGTCTCCTTCGCTTTCGACGTAGAATCACCTGGTATCGTTTCATCAAAGTCCGCGTCCCGAAGCTCTTATCCTCTCCGTGTGAGTTAATAACGAATTTTAAGTCGCGATTCCGAATAACACGCACTCTTTCGTATTGCCACAGTGAGGTGTTTTAAACAATTTTCGATTGTTTGATAACTCACAACTAATTAGGAAAATTAATCTGCAAATTGAAATTTGACGCTTCCTTCCGTGTTGCGTGAATACGTTTGTTAACGCACCGACCTATAGCAGGGAAGAAATTGTTAGCATACAGATGTCGTCGGGCCCGCGGTGTGTTTTGCTGTTTGACTGTGAGCGTTCGTTTAAATCAATACCATAAAGTTTCAAGCACTCCATCGTCCGTTTTTGATTCACTATGCACCTTCACAACTTGTTGAAACCAAGGGAAGGAGTAAAATTGTTGCTTAGTGAAATGTCATTCACCGCGTGCTTGATATATTCGATATATTGCGTCATTTCCGGCTGAAAAATACGTCCCAAGGCATTGCATCGCTTCGGAAGCCGTAAATTTATACGAAGACATGAGAATTCACCAATTGACAAATACGGCAAACTGAAATGATTTCGCTTTTTCCGTAACTGGCTTTGAAATTTGATTTAAAAAATAAACACGAAATGGTCTTACCTCTGAAAAAAGATAAAAAGCTAAATTTTTCCTCTGGAAACAATTGGACTATTAATAAAAGCCTTAATCTATTTGTTGGTCAGAACTCTATATGGGATCTTAAATATACCTCTTTCACATTTGCAGACTTATTTTCTTTTGCAAAATTAAATTAGAAGTAATTGACGCACTATCTTCGGATAATAACCACTTTAAAGGAAATTTAATGAAGATTCTCATTCATATCGTCGGTTTTTGCCTTCGAATCGAATTCGCCCACATCAATCTAAAATATACGAAAATTTGTCAAAATTTTGCATTTTTATTGAATCGTTCCCTTGGCGATCAACGGCATTGTTGTTCATACAGAAAATCAACATGTCTGGTGAGCCCATAATAGCTAATTTTTTCCGAAATAGAACGCTAAAGATGTTGTAAACTTAGTTAAAATCTGATTGCATTTTAATATTAACAAATATAATAATGCGTTAGATTTAGCGCACTTCCTTCCAATATAGTTGAATATATTAGGTTCCAAATCTCCCGTTCAATTTCAACGGGCAATTACGCTACTATCTCAATAAACACGTAAATCTTTTCCAAAACGCTTCGAAAGTTATGGATTAAAAAAGTTACTCTTTGCATGAACATTAAAAGTACCTGATGAAACTGCAATGAGTAAGAAACACACTTTAATGAAAGCATAAAATTAAAGAAAGATTGTCAAATACAAATATATTTCTTTACCTATTTCTACCTATGATGACAAAAAAGTGTTGGTTGGCAGGCGATGATTCTTTGCTTGTTTATATCTCAAAAACTGTCAAGAGATATGGGTTCGAAATTTTCCGGATATTCTAGATTCGCATTTCGAAAGTGATTGACAAGAAAATATTCGGAAAAACGTCCCGGGTTCGACTCCGGGGGATAATTTCTACTTCTCATAAGGTAACTCGTAAAAACGGATTTTCGACCATTGGAAACTAAAATTAGAGAAAAAACTAACTTACGCTCATCCGATTTGAATTGTCCTAAAGTACATTCAATAAAGTCAATTATTCAATTCATCTTTTCCGTCTAAACCTCGAAGTCGCTCGTAAGGTAAGTTTAAATCGTATATTTCAAATAAATATTGCCATTTCAACGATGACTGCCATGGCAACAACGTAATTGTCAAAACTCACATTGTTGTCTCAACGCCAAATTCCTTCGACTCTTCCCCTCCCCTGCCTCTAATTTGTTTGTTTTGACAACTGACTGCTAAAATAAAAACAAAATCAATATAAATAACGAGCTAAAAGAATTTGATTAAAGTTCAAAATTTTAAATCCGTTTTTTCACTTTCTCCATACACGAAGTATAGAGAAAGTATTGTTTTCATGAAAAAATCGAATTCGATATTTCAACGGTGATAGATGTTTTAAGGTCCTCTGAACACGTTTTGACTATTTTCGCGATGATGTCTGTCTGTCTGTCTGTATGTGATAGATTTTTGTGGGCGCTCTAACTCAAAAACTATTAATCAGGAACAATTTTTGAAACGAGAAAAAAAGTCTGCTATGACCGGGAACCAGACTTTCACTTTCACAGCTTATGCCTGTCTGCATAGGATCTTCGGATCATATCATTCCATCAATTTTACTATTAATCAGGTCAATGCAAAATTTAATATTTAGCATTTTTATAAAAGTTAAAATATCTGATTAGTTATTGGTAAAAATTGGTCTACCGGAAGTGGGTGTTTACTCTTGTAACTTATCCGTTATTTTGAAATATTTACTTTAATATTTGATATATGTAGAAATGTATTAGAATAAAAGTTGTAGAATATTTTATTTTCTACAATCTTTGTTTGATACATTGTTCCATATAATGCATTGTTTAAGAGATATCTTATATTTTTAGCTGCCATCGCCACGTCACCTACCGACGGCTATTGTTAACGCTTAGTTACGTCTTAGTAACGTTCCTATTTCTTTCCTTAATTGTCAACCGGATGTAAATAATGACAACGATCCCAGAGCTAACAACATGTAATTTGCCATACAAATATGGAGAAAGTCATGTGTTGCCCACATCAGTATATTTATTAATTTCAACACGTAATTTTTTTGACGGGCGAGATTCACTAGTTATACTTATAAGCGACAAAATTTTCGTTCTTATTGCTACGGTTTCTTAGGGACGAAGATTTTTAGGGAATAGCACGTAGAACCAATCACTGCCTCGGGGTATTTCAGGCCATCAATCAAAGCGAGGTATTTATGACGCGAGCAATAACAGAAACGGAGCGATCTATTTGGTCCGGAATTCTATCAAACATTCCAAACGGCTCCGTTCTATCCATTTTCCGTTCTCGCTATATCTCCCACACACATACACTCTCTCTTTCTCTCTTCCATTCTTTCTTCCACTCTTTCCTCCCTCTTCATTTCTCTCTTCCCTCCCTCTCCATCTCTTCCTCTCTCTCTCTGTAAGAAGGGACTACATAGTCTCAATTTCGCCCTAATAAAATCGTTTGTCTGTCTGTCTCTTCCTCTATCACTTCTCATTCTCTCTCTCTCTCTCTGTTCATCTCTTCCTCTCTCTCATCTGTTCTCTCATCCCATCTCTGTCTTCCTCTCTCTCTCTCTCTTCATCGATTCCTCTATCCCTTTTTTACCTTATTCTCCCTTCCTTTCTCTTCTCCCTCTTCATTCTCTCTTCCCCTCTCTCATACCTTATTTTCTTCCTATTTCTCTCTTCCTATTTTCTCTCTCTCTCTTCCACTCCATCCCTTCCTATCCTCTTCCTTCCTGCCTCTCTCTTCATCCTGTCCCTTTTCCTCTCTTACTATCTTCCCTCCCTCTCTCTCTCTCCCATTCTCTCCATCTAATTCTATCCTCTATCCCTTCCTTTCATCTCTAAAATCTCTCTTCCTCTCTTTCTCCCATCATATTCCATCCGCTCAACCCTCCCTCTAAAGATTTTTTTCCTTCTCTCCCCTTCTCCCTCTCTCTCCTCCCCTCTTTATCGCCTCTCTCCCTCTCCACCTACACTTCCTCCATTCATTTCTCCCTTACATAGCTTCCTTCCTTTCTTCCCCCTACCATTCTCTTCTCCCTGCCGGCCGCATCTTCCCCCCCGCTCCCTCTAACTCCCTCCATTTCTTGCAGTACACAAACTTCTCTCTCCCTTTCTCTCTTTCACTCCCTCCCGTTCCCTCCTCCATCCACTCCCAATAGATTTATTGCTTCAATCGACAAATCTCGCAAAACCTCCCTCTGCCATCTATCGCTAGGGAGTCTCCCTCCCCCTCTTTCCCTCCCTCTATTCTCCCTCTCTCTTCCTACCCCCCCAACCCCTTATCCTCTTCTTCTCCCCATTTCCTATTACGTGAGATTCTCCTCTTTCCAGAATCTTTATCTCTCAACACACCTTTCTCATTCCCCTCAATTTCACTTTGATTTTCGAATCCTTGGCTATCTATCGCTCTATACATTCCTCTCTCTCTATCTCGAATTCTCTCTTCAACTAGCTTCTCTCTTATTCTGTCTTTCAATTTATTTATTTATTTCCTTAATAAGACGAGGCTGGGACCATTTTATCACATCTTACACCTAACCGATTTATTCCACAATATAATTTTAATTTATATGTACTACATAGTTCAGATGGAAACAGTGAAATGAAATTACTTCGGAGTATACATTAATAAGATTTGAATTATGAAATGTACGGCCTCGGTGGTGGCAGGGTAACGTCCTCACCTGCCAATCCGAAGGTCGCGGGTTCGAATCCCGCCTATGTAGGTTTTTCTTCACCTAGGGCATGGATGTTTGCGATAGTCCTTGTTATTATGTTAATGAGCCCCTTGTAAAAGGCCGATTACTGCTGTTTAGGGGCCGCATGGAAATAAATAAATAAATACACAGGTTTCCCTCTATTTATGCAAGGGTTGTCTTCCAGGAAAGTGACGCACAAAGCGAATTCGCATAGACAGAACTTTACATGTATGAGATAGGTATGACTTCCACAAGCCATCCTAAATCGCTCCATAACGACTTCTTAAGCGTTAAATGCAAACTTAAAAACAACTGACACTCTAAATTACACTCGCCAATAAAAGGAAGCAGACGAACACAAGTGGTGGATGTCGTGAGTGGCGTAATAGTGGAGGTTTAAAGTGCCGGAGGGCTGTCTTTGCCCAACGCAAGTTCCACGGGCAAGGAGACGAAACTTCTCAAGTTTACCCAAACAGTATCGCACGAAATGTCGGTCTCATCTCCACTCTACAATATCCACTCTCATCTCTCTTACTGCAGTACTAATACGCACAGCATAAGACACAATGAGAGATTGAATGGTCGCCCTGTGGTGTAGTGGAGAACGATCTTTCATTTCTATTGCATTGGCCGCATAAGAGCGAATCAAAGACGCATAATAAGAAATTCCGGTAGCGATAAGTTTGTCACGTAATAGCGAATTCTCGTAAATTGAACCCGCGTAAAGAAGGGGAGACCTGCACAAGAAAGTAAAATGACATCACAATACACCACAAAACTCCAACAACTAAGAAAAGAAAAAGGAGCGTTACTAAGACGTAACTAAGCGTCAATTGTTAACAATAGTCGTCGGTAGGTGGCGTGGTGGTGGCAGCTAAAAATATAAGATACCTATTAAATAATGCATTATATGGAAAAATGTATCAATCAAATGTTGTAGAAAATAAAATTTCCTGCTACTTTTATTCTAGTACAATTTTACATTTATCAAATATTAAAGCAAATATTTCAAAATAACGGATAAATGACAAGAGTAAACACCCACGTCCGGTCTACCGATTTTTACCAAAAACTACTCATATCTTAAAACTTTTATAAAAATGTTAAATATAAAATTTCGCGTTGACTTGATTAATAGTTTTTGAGAAAGAGTGCCCAGAAAAAATCTATCACATACATACCGACAGACACGCAGACATCATCGCGAAACTAGTCAGAACGTGTTCAGGGAACCTTAAAACATGTATCACCGTTGAAATGTCCAGTTCGATTTTTTCAAGAATACAACACCTTCTCTATACTTCGTATATGGAGAAAGTAAAAATTATAAAGTTTTATAATCGGTTCATCTTGTTCCTTTAATATTTAGAAATTCCTCGTGTTAAACGTTTAACTCAACTCACATATTTTCGGGAAATCTCTCCATTTTAACAGGACGTTTGTTGCCTTGCCAACCAATTATATCGATAAACCTCGGTATCCTACATATTGTTGGTTGAATGCTTTTATTACGAGAGAGAGAGAGAGAGAATGTGAGGGAAATGATTATCATAGCAACCAATGTAAACAACATTCGTTGCGTTATTTAGGAGAAGGGATACATTTGAATGCAGAACATTAACCATTAGCATATTAAAATTGCTTAGAATCATGGCGGGAGTCCAAAGCTTGAGACTACGACCGCCTAAAAGAAAGAAGGTATTCTTTCCTTCCATCGATTTTTTAATACGCGTCAAATAGATCGAAAGATCAGTCATTAACGCGAGAATTGGACGCGTTCTTAGTGATTCTCATTGTCGCCGGCTTCGTGTGCTTGGATACCATTGAATCGAATAGCTCCGCGTTGCAACTATTCGCGAAATTTCATTTTTAAAAACTTGACCGTTGAATTTCAACGGGCATCTCCTTGGTTACTGATATATTTCAATGAAAACAAATATGTATATTGAATAGAATACCGTGTTTATGACAACAAATGCACTGTGCCCTTGATTCTACGGAATACAAGAGGGGAGGGAGGGGCCCTCCGTATTAGGCGAAATTCTTCCGCAATGCGAAAACAAGCGAGTAGCGAAATATACTCCATAAATGGATTACGCGATGATTTCAAAGTTCTATTGCGGGAAATAAGTACGAAAGATTGGGCGGTTCTCGACCTTCGCACCTCCGAAACTATAAGTCGTAATTACGTGGTTACGAGGACTATTTTCTAGTAAATGTTGTCCTCTTATCGAATATTTTTAAAAACCTATAAATCACAACTCATATGAGAGAGAAAAATGTGTTTTTTAAATTGCTGCTTGAATGATGCCATTTAACGGGATACGAGCAGGCGTAAGTTTATTACGTAAAGTGGAAGTTCTAAACAATAAAGCGCCCATTAAAACGGAGACGAATATCTCTCTATCTATTTGACACAGCGCGGATTCGCATTACGCGGATTTATATTGCGCTGATTCACTTCATACGAATTCACACTGCTCGTACTCATATTACGCGAATTCACATTGCGCGGATTCACATTGCGCGGATTCACATTAAGCCGACTAAAACATTGCAGCAAGTCATATTGATTGATTTTCCATACAAGTAACATGCAACTGAAAAGTGGATTAAAATCGATGATTTAGGTCAGTTTTGCGACCCGTTAATTGGGTACCGTTGGTTTAAATGTCACGGATTCACATAACGCGAAAGCGCATTAAAAAAGGAATACCTCAGGCGGATAAATGTTTATACGTATTTACATTACGCGGTCTAGCATTACGCGGATGCACATTCACAACTAATTCATATTACGCGAAATTACGTTATGCGATTTCACATTTCGCGAATGCACATTACGCGGATGCATATTACGCGGAAAAACTTGACACAGATTCGCATTGCGTTTGTTCACTTAACACGGGTTCGAATTGGACGGATTCTTACATGGATTCTCAATACGCGGGTTCACATTACGTGGATTCACATTGCGCAGATTTGATACACGCGTATTCAATTTAAGCGGACTCGCTTTGCGCGTATTCATTTTACGCGGGTTCACTTTGCGCGGATTCGCATTGCGGCGCACTATTACTTGATATTACTTAAACACACCCACCGTGTTTCAAGAGAGCCCGAGATATACAAACAACCGTAATTTAGGGGAGCTAAGGAATTCGCATTCTCTGCAACCCGCATAATTTTTACGAGATATCTTCAATCCTTTTGCCGGGACGAAGGCGATTGGCTGCCAAAACGGACAAAAGACGGCGTTCGTGCGTGTGTTCGCCTTTTAAGCGCGCGTTCGTTCGCCCGGACACTTTTCCGAGTATCGAGGAAGTATATATCTTTCCGCTTCCTTTGCGCGTCGGTAGGTGGCAGCAGCGGTCTTGAGGGAGGGAGGCTATAATAAAAAGGGCGGAAGGAAGGAGCAAACACGGAGATTATTTTCAAGGGGACGTTTCCATGGTAGCGAGCCCTTTTTTGAGTCATTGTTTGCGATCAGCCCGCTTCCCTCCCTCTCTACCCACATCCAAATACTATCCCTTGACCCACCTTCGTCAACAAACGCTGAACTTTACGTACTGCAGTGATCTTGAGACGAGTGGAATGCAAAAGAAATAATTTTTCGGCCTACTTTCAACTATGGAAATAGGCTCATATACATATTATCTTCGTCGTGTCCGTCTGTCTGTCTGTCTGTCTGTCCTCCTTATTAACTATTGAACCAATTTGCCGACTGTCATGACACCTGGTGGAAATCTCTTGCAACTGATGAGGCCGAGCTCTCCCGAGGATAGTTTTAGTCGCGAAGATTGAAAGTCCCGGGTTCGATTCCAGGAACTCTATCCTTTCAATTTGATTTAGTACATGGGAAATCTGTGGAATCCATCGCGCGGGGTAATTTTATCTCGCACATTAAAATGTCTTAGAATCGTAATATCGGAACGAGTTTCGTGCTATTCTCTGAGGAAATGAATGGAGATTCTAATTTTTATCGTTTTAATTTCGCTTATCTATTGTTTTTCTTGGAATTTCGCGTAAATACTGGCGATTTTGCAGTTCCTGGAATCGAACCCGGGACTTCAATCTTCTCAACAAGAACTATCCTCTGGAGCTCGACCCATGCAGCGAGAGATTTCCTCCAAGTCGCATGAAAATCGGTTCTCTGCTTCAAAAGTTAATATGGGAGACGGACAGACAGACAGACAGACACAACTTTAAAACTATAAGCCTCTTTCCATTCTGGAAAGTAGACTAAAAATCGGATGTGGCCAACACATCACTTTCTCCCGTATGTAGTTGGTAATTTACGAGTTGGCGGCGCTGGAATCGCTGTCGACATTGAACTGAAATATCTCCTTAACAATTGGCTCTCTAAAAAAATATTAAATACAAAATTTGTAGAGAATAAAATTATCTATAACGCAACTTATTGAATACGACCACGTTAATGAAGAATTACAGGAGATATTTGAAGGAAACTGAAAGACGACGAGAATCCACTTCCACGTTCACTTCCGGTTGACTGATTTTAGCCAAAATCTAATCAGTTCTCGAATTTCTAACACAAATGCTAAATATGAAATTTTACGCTGATCGGAGTATAAATTTTTGAGTTAGAGCGCCCACAAAATCCCTGTCACGGACAAATATTTTGATGTGCGAGAGAAAATTGCCCTGCACGATAGATTTCCGAGAGCTTTTTGGCCCATGCAGCAAGAGATTTCCACCAGGTGTCGTGAAAATCGGACTATTGGTTCAAAAGTTAATAAGGGGGTGACAGACAGACAGACAAACACAACGAATGAAGTATAAGCCCATTTCCATTCTGGAAAGTAGGCTAAACAAGCAGGTGTGTGCACATGGGTTTTCCCGCGGTACAGAAGTGCTTTTCGCGAAATTCGCCGTAGTATTATCGTATACTAATGCATTTGCTTTTACATCAGAAAATTATTTTTTCCTTATATTGTGGTAACCCTGCTTTTTAGATCCGTTGTAAACATGTTCATTTCGTTTTCCCATTCTAGACTCGCCCTGCAAAAGAAATTTCCTTTAAATGGGTTCAGCCAACACCTTCCAAGTTTTTAGCTGCAGAAAAAGTCTAACCTTGATATTGTGGTAGCCCTGTCTAGTCGACACGGTTGAAATATGCTGTTTTGGTTATTTATTTGTATTAAGATTGTATATACCGTATTTGGTTCAAATCCATGCGGTCATTTCTGTATGAATGCGCGCAAAAGAATTATTATTTTACTTTTTACTGTGGTAGTCCTGCTCGTTAGCTGCCATCTATAAATCTTGATTTTATTGTGGTATGTTGTAAAAATGTAATATACAAAATTTAATTGAAATCCGTTTGGCCAATTCCTTCCAAATCCTTAATTACTGAACGAGTTTAATTTGTAATTGTGGCACCCCTGTTTGGCCGATTCGGTCTAAATGCGCTAATATCGTTTTCCATGCACGTGCACATCATAAATATTAAATTTGGTTAAAATTTATATGGACAATTCAACACAAATACTTTTTTAAAAGAAATTTTTTATTACTTGTGTTGTGGCAGAACTGGTTTTGATGTCTATGCTAAACATATTGATTTTGTCTTTATATGTTGCACGCCTCTTTTATACAAAGTTTCGTTGAAATCTTTACTGCCAATTCCTTCCAAACTTATAATTACCGAATAGTTTAACCTTCCAATTTTGGCATCCCTGCTCCGTCGATTCGGTTCAAATACGTCATTTTGGTTTTCTATTTATGTGAAAATTCTATTCGCCAAATTTGGTTGAAATCGGTTGAGCCGATTCTTCCCTAATGCATGCGTACGGACGGACGGACATCGCGAAGATAATAGGGCTTTTCAGCATTGACGAAAAACACTAACAAATGAATACTGAAACACGATAGAAGTAGCTCTGAACAGTCCCTAATATTCTCTCTCTCTTCCTCTCCCTCCTTTTCTCCTTCATTCCCTTTCCCCATCACTCTCTCCTTCCCTCATTTACTCTCTACCCATCTCTCCCTCCCTCCCTATTATCACTCCCTCCTTTTCTTTCCCTCCCTCCCTAACTACCCTGTTTGGTCTGCTTATCTTTTAAGATCGGGATCTGGCAACCGCTTACGGGGCGGTTTCCATGAGAACGAACTATTACTTACGGAGGAGAGCATCTCTCTCTCTCTCTCTCTATCTCTCCCTCTCTCTCTCTCTATCTCCCTCTCTTAAACAGGCATTTTCCCTTTGCACTCCAAACCTTATGATCTAAAGAAATTCAGTCAATCAGACTAACAATTGTTTGCCCTCGGACATCGGAGGGTAGAGAGGAGGAGTGCGGAATGAGGGAGGGAGAAGGGAGGGAGAAGGGAGGGGGAAGGGAGGGAGGGAGGGAGGGAGGGAGGGGGAAGGGAGGGGGGTGTAAGGGAAGTTAAGAAGATATGGGAGGGAGAGATTGAAGGAAAGGGGAAGAGAGAAGGATGGAGGGATATTGAGAGCAAGGGAGGGAGGGAGGGAGACTGCAATGGAAAGAGGAGAGAGGAAGATGGAACAGTCAGAAAGAGATAAGAAGAGAGGGAAAGCTAAAGGAGAAAAGAGAAGACGAAAGAGGAAAATGAAGAGGCAAGGGGAGAGGAAGATGAAGAAGAGGTGTATAGAGAGAGAGAGAGGAAAATATAGAAGAAGAGAGAATACAAGAAGTAAAAAGAAGAGAGAAGAATAGGGAATAAGAGGCAAGGAGATAAAGAAAGGGAGAGAAAGAGAAGAGAAATGGAAGGAAGAGAGAGAGGGGAAGAGAAAAAAGAAAATAAAGAAGAAAGAGAATATAGGAAGTAAAATGGAAGAGCTAGAGAAAGGAAGAGTTAGAAGAAGATAAATAGAAAGAGGAGAATGGGGAAGAGAGATGATGGGAAGAGAAAGGAAGAAAGATGAGAGCAGAAAAGAGGGGAAAAGAGAGATGTAGGCAGAAAAAGGGATTAAGATAAAGAGGAAGAGAAAGGAAGCCAGAGTAAAAGAGAGAAAGAGATTGGAAGAAAGAGGAAGTGAGAGAGAAGTAGAGAGAAGAGAGGAAAAACCCGTGTACTGAGAAAAAGATAGAAAGTGAGAGAGAGAAAGGTAATTATAATAATCAATTAAATGCACAGACAATCGGTGAAATAATTTAATTTTTCTTCCCATATCCAATATGGCTAAATTCACCTCTATCTATGTAAAACTCAACCTGTCTGGCTGGCAGGGAGTCTGCCGTTTCCTTCAAATATTTCTCGCTTAATATCTTCGGATTTGCTACGCCTAACGAGCTGAAATTTTCACAATCGTTAAATCCTCATAAGATGGTTCCTAGAAAAATCAAACATCCCGGGAAAAGTCCCGGATTCGACGCCGGGAGACTATTATATTTTTCCATTAGTTTACACGGGATTTTAGATTTTTCAAGGTGCAAGGTTTATTTCCTTTATTCATTAAAATACTTCAATACAAACCAAATTTCTCCGTTGTTACTTTATTCGACGGCAAAAACTATAAAATATCTTATTCTTGCAATGTTTGGATGTTGCACGTAAGAATCTGTCAGAAACACGCATTTCTTTTCGAAATTTTATAACTTTTTCGTACTCTTTCCGGGTGTTGTCAAGGCGACCCACATTGTTGCCTCCGATTAAATTAGCGTCTATTAAGTCTTCAAATAGACGGAATGATTGCGTTATTCGCTCCGCGAGTTTTATGATACATCGTAATTATTGTTGTAAACGTAAATAATTTCAGATAACCTATAAAGCTCATTTGTATTGATTTGTATTTTCAAATAGCAGCCTTTAACCCTTTGCACTCATAATATTTCATGTGGCGATTCCCAGCCAGTTCAGGATTTCTCCATCTTAATTCTTACATTTTAACTTCTCTATTTTCTTCTTCTAAACTGTTGGAATCCGAGGTGTTTTAAGCTTAACCCATCAGACGTCGCCTTTTCCAGAATTACACGTTTAGAAGATCTTAGAAAGTTTGAACAAGGAAAGATGAGAGTTGGTCGTTTCTACACAAGAATTAATTGGAACAATTTTTGAAACGAGAAAAAAGTCTGCTATGACCGGGAATTGAACCCGGGTCTTCCACTTGCCGGGCGGATATTCTACCCCTGAACTATCGTAGCAGAATGTTCTGCTACGATAGTTCAGGGGTCTGCATAGGATCTTCGGATCATATCATTCCATCAATTACAAGAATTAATGTTTATAAAGAAATACTACGCGATTTTTTGGAACATGTTATTTGAATCTGTAAAATCTTTTTCGAATATCTCTGTTTTTATTTTAATTTTACTAACTACTTCTTACTATCGGAATTACCCGTTGCATATATCAACAGTAAAGTCTGTGTGTGTGTCTATATATAAGTTTTGTACACACACACACACCCCTCAGAAGTTAAATTTAAATCACACCACAAATTCCCGTTGATGTTCAACGGGTAATTCCTATAATAAGATATAATTGGGGCATTGGATTTTTCGGGTTTTACCCGATTTTTACCAGATTTTTATTCTACGATTACCTTTTTTAAATTTCGGGTAAAACCCGAAATCGTTAGTTCATCTGGAAGTGCCTAAACATTAGTATCCTTTTATATATTTTCATTATATATCGACGTTTCTTACAGAGGAGGAGGATATAACATACTAGTAAAAGGTGCTTGCATACTGCAAGCATTTCATCTCACCTTCTAGAATCATTTATTTTTCAGTGAGATATTTCATCATGAGAAATATTTCTTTAATTCTAAAGATTTATCTCCTCTGGACAGGTTTTCGTTTTTTCATTATGGAACAATAATGGAGTAACACTATCGCTAATTTTTGCAATTTTAGGAATATTAAACTTTTACCACATTGAGTTAATAATGCCACACATTTCTGCCAATTTTTTTATTTATAGTACAATTAGAAGAGAAATAACATTTATCTAATTGTTTAAATTGGAACAATTTTTAACGGCCGAAATAACAAATTTTTGGATAAATTAAAATGTTTATTCGTTTACACAGGCTAGCATCTAAATAATTTAAAAATTTCAGATCCCTAACTTGCGGCGTAGTGTCTAAGCATCTACCAATTTGTTTAAAATTTAAGAATTTTTAACTGCCAAACAATGTAAAATATCAAAATTTCTATAATCCCTATTTCGTTATTTTACAAATCCTATCTCTAAAACAAATTTCAGCTCCGTAGTACATTCGGAAATACGAAAACATTGCAAATTTGTTTAAACAATTGAGAATTAGTAGTGGTCGAATTTTTTTACTTTTTAAAAATTTTCTTTTTTTCTATGTATAGTTTTCTACAAAATGATTTCAAAAACTCGAAACTACAGCACATAATTTTCAAGATAAAAATTATTAAACTTTAATGTTCAAATGGGGTTAAAACAACCCCTAAAATTTACAATTTTAAAATTTTCGATTTTTATAGTTGGTTATGAGAAAAGTTCTATAATCTTGCAAAATTTCAGCTTCCTAAACTTATTAGATTGGTCTACACACTGGATTACGTTTTCCCATGCTAACTTATGGGAGATATTCCGGGGTCTCTGGAGTCGAACCCAAGACACAGTAAGCAAAAGTTACAATAATTCCTAATAGATATTGCGGCCATTTAGCAATACTGAAAATTTCATTTTTCTACCTTACCGGCAAGTACCCATAATTAATTTACAAATATAGTGCAATGCTTTTCTTATGGGAAAAACGGGACTTTCGGAGTTTCTGTTGTCTGCGCGCAAAAACAAAATAAATGAAGAGCAAAGTCCGTTATCGGTCTCGTTACGATATATATAACATATAGGAAGATACTAATGTTTAGGCACTTCCAGATGAGCTGGAGACTCGAAATCTTTTTCTTAGGTAGAATTTTGTGCAAAACCGACTATAAAAAACGAAAAATCCAGAAAAAGTGAAACAATGCGGTCGCTAAAAAGTCGCAATTGTTTAAACAAATTTTCAAGGTTTATGTATTTCTAAATGAGCTACGGAGTTGAAATTTTTTTTATAGGTAGAATTCTTAAAAAAAACGAAATAGGGATTATACAAATTTTGATATTTTAATTTGTTTGGCAGTTAAAAATTCTTAAACTTTAAAAAATTGGATAACTGTTTAGGTACTACGGCATGAGCTAAGAAGCTGAAATTTTCAAATTATTTACAGAGTAGTAAATTTACACAAATAACTATTTCAATTTTACCATATATGAATTGCGGCGGCCGTTAAAAATTATTTAAATTTAAACAATTAGAAAAATATTATTTTACTTCTAGAAGTGCTACAACTTTGAAATTTGGCTAAAATGTGTAGCATTAGTACCCCATAATGAAGATAGTGTAAAATATTTAAAATTGCAACATTTGGGGATTATTTTAAACTATTATTTTTACGTGGGAAAAACGAAAATCGCTGCGGAGGTGAAATCTTTAGAATTAAAAGAATATTTGTAATGATGAAATGTCTGTCTTAAAAATAAGTGTTTTTTCAAGGTAAAATGAAATGCTTGCAGTATGCAAGCACCAACTACTAGTATATAATGATGTTAATTTCTAAATTGCACGATTGATATCTATTCCATTAGCGCGTTGTTTAATGTTTCAATAATAAACTTTTAAACCACTCATATTTTTAAACTGTAAAGTTTCTACTAAAAATTAATTTTAAAACTAAGTATTGTTATTAAAAAACTACCATTTTCCGTAAAAAACATCAATTAATCGCGCCATCAGTTATATATATATACACACGTAAATAGCACCCGCCTCTGCTCACAATTGAACTGGGCCACGCAAATAATTAGGCCGGCCCTGCGAATGCCACGTCCTCATACTTGCCCTCCATTTCTGCTCATTCCCCATTCTCTTTTCCCTCCTTCCTTCTAATCACTTGATAAATTCAGTAAATAAGTTATGCCCATGTACAAATGTCCCACCCGTATTTAAAGCGCTAAATTGGAGCGTTAATTGTGAGGCCGAGGATAGAATTCAACAATTGGGACAACAGTGGCACAATATAAACAAAATGCGTGAAAATGTGAAACATCTTATTAAAAAGTAATTTTTGGAGATTTACGAATGAGATTTAAGATCTTCCCTCCGCAAAAATAAGAATATTTTAACCTTGAGATGTTTTAAAATGTAAAGAAAAAAGGTCTGCGTGTCAACGAATGGCTTTTTGCGCGATTCATGTATGCGATGCGAATTTATAACTCCGGAAAATTATGAGATGCACTGCAAAAAAACTAGGAAAATAAAAATAAAAATCTGATGTGGTCACCACGTGACATTCTCCATATCTCTAATATTTCTAAAAATCCCAAATAGGTTACATAATAATAATAATAAATATTTTAAGAAACTGCGAGAGAATTTTAGACTTTACCAAAAACAGAAATAAACTCAAATCAAACCATAGCCTTCTGATATTGGATATAGCCACAAAGCTCCAACAATTAAGAAAAGAAAAAGGAGCGTTACTAAGACGTAACTAAGCGTCAATTGTTAACAATAGTCATCGGTAGGTGGCGTGGTGGTGGCAGCTAAAAATATAAGATATCTCTTAAGCAATGCATTATATGGAAAAATGTATCGAACAAAGGTTCTAGAAAATTACATTTTCCACATCTTTTATTCCAATTCATTGTTACATTCATCAAATATTAAAGCATGTTTTTCAAAATAACGGATAAGTGACAGGAGTAAACACCCACTTCCGGTCGACCGATTTTTACCAAAAACTAATCAGTTCTTTTGACTTTTATAAAAATGTTAAATATAAAATTTCTTCTTGACCTGATCAATAGTTTTTGAGTTAGAGCGCCCACAAAAAGCTATCACATACACTGACATCGAGAAAATGGTCAAAACCTATTCAGGGGACCACAATACGTGTATTTCCGTTGAAATCTCGAATTCGATTTTTTCCGTGAATACAATACTTTCCCCTATACTACGTATGTATGGAGGAAGTAAAAATGAAGAAGAGTGTAAATGCGCATAAATGAAATAAAATTTATGAAAAACAAGATGTATTAGTTCGATTAGTTTGTACATAAAGATTTAACTTCGCATAAAAAATTTAATAAATAATCAGAGTATTGTAAAACAAACGTAAATTTTACGCAGAATTTCGATGTGAGAAGGAAATTTAAATCATCGAATTGGAAGGCCGTTAACTTCCAGCCCTGTATTTAAGCAGCAATTTCAAGGGTCGATATTCGCTAAAAATCTCTAGTGAAAATTAAAGTCGATTTTTAAAAAACAAATATATATATATATATATATATATATATATATATATATATATATATATATATATATATATATATATATGTGTGTGTGTGTGTGTGTGTGTGTGTGTGTGTGTGTGTGTGTGTGAAGGAAGAGTAAAAGAGAGATAGGAAGGAGAAAGGAAGTAAAAGAGAGAGAGAAAAGAGAATAGAATAGAGAGAGAGAGGGAGAACTGGTAGCGAGAGGAACAAAAGAACATCGGTCCCAGAACTTTGTCGCAGAAACTTTTCCTCCCCCCCTTGTGTCCCCGACGGCCGCACACACTAACACATAGACTCGCCATCGTTCACAGAGGGCACCTCTGGCGCTCCCCATGCATTATTCATATCCCTCTTCCTCCCCCCCCCCCATCCCCCCTGGTGGCAGTTGAGGAGAAACGCAGAAACAGTTGAATGCCCACAAGGCGCAAGCTACGACCGCCTCGGTCGCATTGCGAATACATACGTAAGGAAAATATATATATATATATATATATATATATATATATACACACACTATATCCAGCGGCGATATTGTGTCCGCCAGAACGTAAATACTTTTCACCTATTCCCCATCCTTTGGATTTCTTGGAAGGGTTGTCATGGCAACCTTTAAAAAAGTAGTTATGGAAACCCGAGATTGAATTCCGTCGTTCTATATAAGAGTCGTCGGTGCAGTGCAAAAGCACTTTAAAAGAATCACCATGCACCGAGATCAAAACGCGTTAATAAATCAACGCGATCTCCAGGGCAACCTATCAATAATGAACATTTATTCACGATAAATATTTTATGTGTTAGGATTAAGACGTCGCCATATGTTCACCTAACTGGTTAACATTGACGATATCTATCTATACTATAATTTCAAATGTTTGGATGTATGTATGTTATGCTATTCAAATCCACACCTTCAAAGGTATCGAAGCGAAACTTGGCGCGACCATCATTGGGACACCAAGGGAAAGGCCGTAGGGTAGTTTAAATTTCCGACACAATTCCCGTAAAAAATGTATTCGCAGTTTTTTTTATTCCCCGTAAGATAACACGTAAAAATTGACTTTTGTAAGCGCAGGCTTTCATTCATTTGTTTATATAAATTCGACAAATTGACGTAAGAACTTCTTACCTGAACAGTATTTAAGAAAAATGATCATAGCTTCTTATTCTCATCGTCATTGACTCAAAATTGCTCGCATTTTACGTTTATTCCCATTAATTTGGACTAAATTTGCAGTTTTAACGATAAATACCTTGACGACAATGGCATTGTTAAAGTCCAGGAACTTAATTTTGTTTCGATTTATTTATTTACTTGATAAATATTCTTATTTAGTGAATCGTGCTTAAACGTGGTGTAATAATATAGTATATTATTTAATTTAAACTTCAATTTAACGATTTTTCAACACATTGCTGGTATTTACGTATTTTATATTGTCTATAAAAAAAAACATTGGAATAAGATAATTTGTATTTCAATAATCAATATGAAAAGTTTTAAATAAAGCATATAAATTTTAGTAATAATATATGTTCTATATTTCATTTAAACAACAACCCGTGCGAAGCGGGGTAAATCATTTAGTTATGTAATATACTCCATTGAATCCCATTAAAAGACATTGGAGCCGTTGCTATGGTAGTTAACATTTTTCATTGTTGAAAACAAAACGTTTCATGATTGTTACGATTAAAATCGAGTTTTTACGCGAGTTCGGCATGGCTTTGAATTTTTGTCTCCAAGAAGATTAAATTTCATTCTTTCGTCCACAGGACTGCGTAGGTATCTTGACCCTGTATCTTAATTGAAAATAATTTTTAAAAAGCGATTTCATATAGCCCTGCAACTTTTTCGATGCTTTCCTTCTGGGTGTTTAAAATTGGACTTTGGGGTCAAAAACACCCCTTAAATATTACCTTTTCTGACATTTCGGATTTTTCTCAGAGGTTGTACCAAACGACCTATCTTCGTACCAAATTTCCGCTCTATAGCATTTCTAGAAGTACCTTAGATTGTATGCCATACTAGTAGAAGGTGCTTGCATACTGCAAGCATTTCATCTCACCTCGAAAAAACATTCATTTTTCAGAGAGATACTTAATCATGAGAAATATTTCTCTAATTCGAAAGATTTCTCCTCTGGACCGGTTTTCGTTTTTTCCTTATGGAACCATAATGGAGTAAAACAATCGCTAATTTTTGCAATTTTAGGAATATTATACTTTTCCCACATTGAGTTAATAATGCCACACATTTCTGCCAAATTTTAAATTTATAGCACAATTAGAAGTGAAATAACATTTGTCTAATTGTTTAAATTTAATTAATTTTAACGGGAGCAATAACGATTTCATAGATGCAATGAAATGTTTATTCGTCTATATATATATAAAACTCTAAATAATTTTAAAATTTCAGCTTCCTAACCTGCAGAGTAGTGTCTAAAAATTTACCTATTTGTTTAAACTTTAAGAATTTTTAACTGCCAAAAAAATTAAAATATCAAAATTTCTACTATCTCTATTTCGTTTTTTTTACAAATCCTACCTCTAAAAAAAATTCAGCGCCGTAGCACATTCGGAAATACATAAACCTTGAAAATTTGTTTAAACAACTGCGAATTTTTGTAGGCCGCATTGTTTTCATTTAATTTTAATTTTAATTAATTTAATTTTAGAGATGCAATAGGATTGATAAGAATGAGTGGAGAGAGATATATAGAAAGGGGTAAAGGAATTAGTCTGTGCTTCATAGATATGGAGAAGGCATTCGACCGAGTGAACTGGGAAAAACTGATGGAAATACTAAAAGCAAAAAAAGTAGACTGGAAAGATAGAAGGTTAATTAAAGAGCTGTATATGAAACAGAAAGCAGCTATGAGGATAAAAGATGCACAGACCGAATGGTATGATCTAGGAAGAGGAGTAAGACAAGGGTGCTGCTTATCGCCAACCCTGTTCAATATATATGCTGAAGAAATGATTGACAATGGAATAGGGAATGATAAAGGAATTAGTATTGGGGGTAGAATAATAAATTGTATAAGGTTTGCTGATGACATGGTAATTTTGGCAGATGAAACGAGGCATATTCAGGAAATGGTTACAAAGCTAGAAGACAGGATGATGGAATATGGAATGAAAATGAACATAAAGAAAACAAAGGTGATGAGAATAGGGGATAGAGAGATTATGAATGTGTCAATAAAGGATGGAAGAGTGGAGCAAGTAAAACAGTATAGATATTTGGGAAGCATGCTAACTGAAGACTGGAGAAGTGAAAAAGAAATAAGAACAAGAATAGCAATGGCAAAAGAAACATTTAATAGGAAAAAACGGGTACTATGTGGTAAAATGGATTTAAATCTGAAGAAACGTCTTGTGAAGTGCTATGTTTGGAGTGTATTGCTTTATGGGTGTGAAACATGGACGCTAAAGAAAAGAGAGAAAGAAAGACTAGAGGCATTTGAAATGTGGGTGTGGAGGCGGATGGAGAAGGTTAAGTGGACGGATAGGATAAGGAATGAAGCAATACTAACAAGGGTGAATGAGAAGAGAAGATTACTTGAAACAATTCAGAGGAGGAAAAGTAACTGGTTAGGGCATATCTTGAGAGGAGAAGGTTTACTATTGATGGTGTTGGAAGGATCAGTAGAAGGTGAAAGGAAAAGGGGACGTAGAAGAATAAAAATGTTTGACGATCTGAAAGAAAGGGGAGGGTATCAGGAAATGAAAGAAATGGCAAGGAACAGAAATGAGTGGAGACAACGCTGGTGCCAGGGACCTGCCTAGAGGCAGAACACCTCATGATGATGATGATATATATATATATATATATACGACTTGATTTGCCACTCTTTGGCTCCGTTATTCTTCCTCTTCGTATGTTTACTGAATAATAATGTTCTTCAGTTATTAACTTTGCAATCTATTAATTTGGACATTGCGCGAAGAGAGTGACAAAATTATTTCCTCTATTTGAAGGCCTAATAGACGCTAATTCAATCGGAGGCAACAATGCGGGTCGCCTTGGCAACGCCCGGAAAGAGTACGAAAAAGCCATAAAAGTTCGAAAAGAAATGCGTGTTTCTGATAAATTCTTCCGTGTTGCATCTAAACATCGCAAGAATAAGATATGTCATAGTTATAGCCGTCGAATAAAACAAAAATGGAGAAATTCGGTCCATATTTACGTATTTTAATGAATGAAGGAAATAAACCTTACACCTTGAAAAATCGAAAATCCCGTTTAAACTTATGATAAAATATAATCCTCTCCCGGAGTCAAATCCCGGACACTTATGTAGTCGAATCCGGGAGACTTTTTTCCGGGATGTTTGATGTTTCTAGGGACCATCTCATGTGGGTTTAACGATTGTGGAAGTTTCAGCTGTTAGTTCCATTGGGAAATGTCCAAAAAATACCGGGACAGACAGACAGACGGGCAGACAGACTGACACTTGAGAATTATTATGTAAGGATCTCCAGTTTCCTTAAATACAGTCCAGGTTTGAGATTAGATGGTCAATTATACACATTCTTATGAACGAAAGAATGAAATCTTCCACGCCACTAAATTGATGTTTGCCTGTTATCTTGTGGGAAATAGAAATTATCCACAAGAGTCGAACCAAAGTCCTATTTTTTTGAGGTGTTATTTCGCAAGCGCATCTTACTATAAGAATCAAACATGCCCACCAAATCTTCTATCTTTTACCTATTCGAAAAGTTTGTTAAAATAGCATTGCATTCAGTCATATATAGTTCTAAATTCTCCCGTTTTTATGTGCGTCGCCACAGTCGAGCATTACACTTGACACACAAGTTCTATTATATATATATATTAGGGAAATCTTGCCCATTGTAGCGGGGTGTTGCCTCGCCTACCAATTACATTGTTAAACCTCGATATCCTAATGGTATTCCAACCCTTATGGGATCGAAATTTTCCAGGAATGCTGGATGCGCACATCAAATGCGATTGACAAAAAAAATATTCGGAAAACGACCGGGGTTCGACTCCAGGGGGAGTATTTCTGTCTCATGAGGTAAACGCGTGAAAATGGACTCTTCAACGTTGCAGACTTGCATTCTTTCGGAAATTAAAATTGGAAAAAACCGATCTTTGATCATCCAATTTTAACTATTTTAAGGAGAAATTAATAATACGGTATCTTATTCCATTCATCCTTTTCCGCCTGCGGCCCTAAATCGCCCGTATTAAACGTTAATTCACACATTTTGGGGCAATAATTCCGTTTTAACGATAAGAACTGCCATGACGACGATGTGATTGTTGTAATTCGAGCTCGTATTGTTGTCCCAAGGTTAAATGCCTTTCTCTCTTCACCCCCCTCCCCCTACCTCAGAATTTGTTAATCTTGACAACCGACTGCAGCGACAAACAAAATCAACATGAATGGAAATTATAGTTAAAATAATCTATTTAAAGTTAAAGATTTCAAAATTCCGTTCTTTATTAATTTGAACCCGTCATTTCTGACGGGCAAATATATTAGCAAAAAATCAGATGTGGCCACCCCATGACATTCTCCATATCTGTAATGTTTCTAAAAATTCCAAATAGGTTGAATGATAATAAACATTTTAAGGAACTGAGAGAAAAATATAAACTTTAAAAAGAACAAAAATAGACATCCACTAGCCTTCTGATATTGGATATAGCCGAGAAGCTCCAACAACTAAGAAAATAAAAAGGAGCGTTACTAAGACGTAACTAAGCGTCAATTGTTAACAATAGTCTTCGGTGGGTGGCGTGGTGGTGGCAGCTGAAAATATAAGATATCTCTTAAACAATGCGTTATATGGAAAAATGTATCAAACAAAGGTTGTAGAAAATTACATTTTCTACAACGTTTATTCCAGTAAATTTGTACATTTATCAATTATTAAAGCAAATATTTCAAAATAACGGATAAGTGACAAGAGTAAACACCCACTTCCGATCTACCGATTTTTACCAAAAACTTATCGACTCTTGTTGCTTTAACAAAAATATCAAATATAAAATTTAGCGTTTATCTGATTAATAGCTTTTGAGTTAGAGCACCCACAAAATTCCAATAACATAAGCACACCCACTCAGACATCATCCGGTAAATGGTCAAAACGTGTTCAGGGGACTTCAAAATGTGTATTTTCGTTGAATTCTCAAAATCGAGTTTTTAATTAAAGCAATACTTTTCCCTATACTACGTATGGAGAAAGTAAAAATACGTTTATATTATTCAAAAGAAAAAATCCACGTAATTTGCAGAGGAGCTCTTCCCTCGCTTGTATTGCGCAAACAACTGAAGAACGCGACCCGCAAACGGAACTTTCTCCGTGAAATCTGAATTTACGTGAGTAAAAATAGAATTCCATAACACAAATCCGCATATTCCCGTTCCGATCGGAGGGCGTTGGCCGAAAGTTCCATAATTATTCCGCGAAGGGGACTTGATCCAACTGACGTTGGCGAGTCGCGCATTAGTACCGCGTTAAACCGCCGCCCGACCCTGAGGCGCCACCGGCGATCGCGGGGAGACGTTTCCACGGAGACTGGTACAATGAATTATTCAAATTCGAGAGGACCACGTGACCCAAAAGCCAGAGAGGAGTCCATGATGGTCACATAAATGGCCTAAAATCACACCTCTAAGAGTTGTGCGTGACGGAGGCTCGTATTCGACACGTGCTGACATCTACATTCGGGGATGAATACTAACGTGTTAAAAGTTGTCGGTCACGTAAGCTCTTAACGCCGTTAAAGTTATGAAAACACGACAGATTTGAGGAGGAAAAATGGAAACTTCATTTTCTGACGGAATACGTTAAGGCACGCTTCATTTATGAAGCATTACATAGAACTATAAACTTGAAATACTTTCTAAAGTTTATAACATAATTGCCAAACAGTACAAAACCATTGTTATCCTTGTCACTTTGTCGATAACGCCCAGTAACTCTGCCGTTACTTCAGGCAGGTCAACAAAATTGTGTATAGCCTACTCATCTTTCCTCAGGATTGTCATAGGCTGTATCGCATTTCAATTTTTTCTAAATAATACAATCAGCTCGACAACAGCGCTGCCGTCTGAAAAGCCGCTATAAAAGTGCGGGAGAATCGAGAACTATTTATGACTGACTGCTATGATATTTTTAACAGACTTTACGAGTAGGTAGGAGATTGAAATTCGGTAGGAAAGTTTGTCTCTTACAGCAAAAGCCATTTTATGAAAAAAATCCTCAGAAGAAGACCCGGATTCCACTCAAGTGCATAATTTCTATTTCCCATAAGATAACACTTAAAAATCGATTTTTCGACTCACAGACTTTTACTCGATTGCAAATGAAAATTAGAAGGAATTGACCTACGATCTTCTGATCTGGACCGTTCTAAGGAAAAATAAATGGCGTTCCTTATTATTATCGTCGAAATTCGCCTACGATTCGAAATCTCTGAATTTCTACGTTTGAATCATATTTATTAGAAACTTTTGAGCATTAAAACGTTACGTTACCTTGCCGACCGTGTCATTGTTAAACCGCGAGATTGTATTGTCGCCTTAATCCTTGTAATATATACGTAAGGAATGTGTTCTTTAACTGCTTTAATACGAGAGAGAGAGAGAGAGAGAGAGAGAGAGAGAGAAGGGGAAAGAGGGAATGAGATAAAATTATAGGTTCCGAAATTAACAAGATGAAATAAACAGAACTTACGATGCCTACTTTCCATTAAATGATTTATTTAATACTTATATTGGCTTTAATAGCTTTAGGTCATCGCGGATATTTAGTTCTCTTTGTGTTCCCAAATTTCATAATTTAGCGTTATAAAATACTACAAATACATTCGAATGGAATATTAAATTGCTCAGGCGTATTTGCGTGGCCAAAATATCGCGTATATATATATATATATATATATACGTATATACCGAATTTTAGTCGAACAATAGTTGTTGCTATGGCAACACTCGTATTGAGTGATGCGATTTCAAAATCTCCAGTATTTACGCGAAATTCTAAGAAATAAAATCGATAACCCAAATCCTAAGATAAAATTAGAATCTCTAATCATTTCCTCTGAATATAGTACAGATCCCGCTCCGATATTACCATTTTAAGATATTTTAATGTTTAAAAGAAAATTACCCCGCACGATGGATTTCACAGATTTCCCATGTACTAAATAAAATGGGAAGGATAGTGTTCCTGGATTCGAAGCCGGGACTTCAATCTTCGCAACTAAAACTATCCTCGGGAGCTTAACCTATGTAACAAGAGATTTCCGTCAAGTTTCATGAAAATCGGTTTATTGGTTCAAAAGTTAATAAGTGAGACAGACAGACACAACGACACAACTACAAGCCTATTTTCATCCTGGAAAGTAAAAATAATTTTGGGCGTATAATAATTGTATAGCGTAACATATAATATATTATCTATTCGCCCAAAACTATTTTTCCTATCTGGAACACTCAATTATGTGAATTGTATATTAATTTCTTACTTTTCAGTGCCTTTTAAAGCTGGTTTCACTATTAATTTCTCTATTTCAACGGAAATACACGTTTTGAGGTCTCTTGAACACGTTTTGACCATTTTCTCGATGATGTCCCTCTGTGTGTGTGTGTATGTGATAGCTTTTTGTGGGCGCTCTAACTCAAAGAATATTAATCAGGTCAACGCGAAATTTCTTATTTAACATTTTTATAAAAGTCACAAGAACTGATTAGTTTTTGGTAAAAATCGTTGTGACGGAAGTGGGTGTTTAGTCAAGTCACTTATCCGTTATTTTGAAATATTTGGTTTAATAGTTGATAAATGTAAAAAATTTATTGGAATAAAAGTTGTAGGAAAATTAATATTCTACAACCTTTGTTTGAAACATTTTTCCATATAATGCATTGTTTAAGAGATATCTTATATTTTTAGCTGCCACCACCACGCCACCTACCGACTATTGTTAACAACTGACGCTTAGTTACGCCTTATTGTTAGTAACGTTCCTTTTTCTTTTCTTAATCGCTGGAGCTTTGTGGATATATCCAATATCAGAAGACTATGGTTTGAGTTTATTTCTGTTCTTTGTAAAGATTAAAATTTTCTCGCCGTTTCTTAAAATATTTATTATTATGCAGCCTATGTGGAATTTTTAGAAATATTACAGGTATGGAGAAAGTCATACGGTGGCCACATAAGATTTTTCTTTATTGCAGTTTGGACTTAATACTTAATTCGCGCATAACCGTCACAGTTGACGGACAATTGCGCTAGCATGGCAAAAAGTAATTTAGTCAATAATCAAACGAAGGATTCAAACTTTGTAATTTGTATAACTTTTTCCTCCGAGTAGTATTACCTTGAGAATTTGAAAGCACACATTGCCGCCGAAGAATTTTTCAAAAACACTAATTATTATAGGTCATTAACCGATTTAAAATATTCCCAACAAGAAGAACATCACAAGCCACTGTCGCCTTTACGGGAGTCAAACTCTTCAATTCGTACCCTGATTCTGACTCTTGTAAAGATTAATATCAGCTGGTGGTAGACGCAAAAGCTTTTGCGTACTCTGTCAGAAATGGGCATGTTTAAAAGTAATAATAGCCCATTCCTCCTTATAAAATTAGACTGGTGACATTTTGAATTTCACATTTACTTTTATAATTTTATATGTACAGTCATTTGTAAAAGTCTGTGGGCAAGCTCGGTCGCGCCGCTCACGGCCAAACAGTGAAGTTAAAATATATGTTGGCACTACGTGATTCGCAGCGAGAGAGGGGAAGGGTGGTGTGGGATATATGTTTTGGAAGTTCGAGCGAATGAGGGGAAACAAGAAATGGCCGTAGAATTGCAGGCTACCGGGGTCGAATTGAGACCGCGCCTCGCCCCTGAGGAAAGGTCTCGAATTTGAGACCCAAAGACGGAGAAGTGTTTTCCATGCTCATGTCAGACCCGGCTACGATTCAACGCAAATCCTCCACGTCTCTGATATGTTCACCAAGGATTTGGTTTTCTATTTTCGCCGATATACCTAGAAGTGTTTGGAATGGAGAGGGAAGTGAAGGAAGAGGATTACGGGAAATGAGGTTAATGAAATTTACCAAGGGCTTGTTTAGCATCCAGCCGCGTAACGTCAAATTAAGAATTATATTAATCCTTCAATTTAACTTTAATTTGTGTAACTCACGGATTGTATGTGGAAAGAATGAGTTGGAAACCTCGTGAAAATGAAAGCTATTAAATTCTCTAATACGTTTAAATATGTTTTTATCATAAAAAATTACTACTATTTTGGTTTACTATTAACGGTTTAGTAGACCTGCTGTTTTGCTCAGTTTTTAACTTCTTTTGTCAAGTAGGTTTTTAAACGGGTGGATTGGGCTGCGGGGGCATTGGACAAAATTCCGGTAGGCCGATGGTCTGTGAACCTGTGGTGCTGCCTTGGCCAATAGGTTGGTAACCTGAGTGTTACCAAAATGAGCCAGAGGCGGGCTTTTTTTCTGGTCCGTTTCCCACTTCCAATTCGCCCCTAGTTATGCACTCGCAGTTAGCATTCATCGGGCATTGGAAATGGATCGAACTCCGTTTGCTGAGACCTCGCCTGCGGTCAGAGGAGAGATTGTGGGAATGGTGGCTGCTGGACATTCGGTCGCCGAAGTAGCAAAGCAGTTCGGTGTGCACCGAAATTGCGTGTACAGATGGGTCAAACGTAGCAACGATGGGGACCGTGATCTAAAAAATAAACCGCGAACGGTCCGGCCCAGATTCACGACTGAAGATCAAGATTTGGCGATTCGGCAGCATGTAGCAGAGCATCCTCTCACAAGGCGTGGATTGGCTTCGGTGCAACGAGATTTCTGTTATGGATGCAGCTATTGGACCTATAGGGCTAGAGCGCTTGAGGCTGGACTGTGCCACCATAAGCCGTGCCGTAAGCCACAGCTTACAGCAGGACATAAGACATCCCTCTTATTCTTTGTGGAAATATATGCGGAAATGGACCAGGCCTTCTGGGATCTCGTCATATTTGCCGATGAAAAATCATTTCGAAGTGATGAGGATGGCAGGATACAGTTGTGGCGTCCCCGAGGAACAAGGTTTGCATCACAATTTTTTTTTCTTATTTTCTTTTACTTCTCGCAAGATTTTGTGCTCTGCTGTAAATCTGTAAATATTATCATCGGAAATTTTTGATGTGAAAGAAAGTTTTCCTGAAATATGTGTTTTCAGGTACGAGCCGCAAAATATGGTTCGCACTGAAAAGTCAGGGCACCTAAGTGTAGGTTTTTGGGTTGCGATGACTGCAGCTGGACCCGGTCCTTTGGTGAGAATCCCGCCTAGAATGACGGCAAGAATTTACAGTGATATTCTTCGCGAGCACCTCCTGCCTTATGCGAAGGAAATCGTCCCTGAAGGCGAGGAAGTCGTATTTACTCAGGACAATAGCCCGATACATACAAGGGATTTTTTTAAATAATCGTCCCGAAATACGAATTCTTCCCTGGCCTGCGCGTTCTCCATATTTTAACCCGATTGAAAACCTGTGGGGCATCGTTGTTCAGGAGTGGTCCGCAGAATACGAGCGCACACCTGAATCTCTGGAAGAACAAATCAGGGAGATAGGGACTTCTCTTGGGCGGCGTCCGGAAATATTCCAAAATGTAGTGGGGTCCATGGGACGGCGACTACGTAGCGCAATGGAAGTTCATGGAGATATCACAGAATATTAAACTTGTTAACATTTATATGTATTTTATTTATCTCAATACCCGCTAAAAATTGCATTTTCCTTATGCACAGGGGAGACCGGGGCTAGTTGTTACACTTTTCACTAATTATTTTTTCTCTTTTTTATACCTGAGATGAATTGACAAAAGACTTTCCTTGCTATGTTATAATTTTGCTTTATAAATTATATTTTTATGCGCTATTTGCGTA
This sequence comes from Tanypteryx hageni, assembly GCA_028673005.1. NCBI lineage: Eukaryota > Metazoa > Arthropoda > Insecta > Odonata > Petaluridae > Tanypteryx > Tanypteryx hageni. Next base: position 7,274,467 of record CM054119.1, on the reverse strand, counting down.
GCGGCTGATTCTAAATTAAAAAATCCGAGCTACAATTTAAAAAAAAAAACGTAATATCTTCATGAACCCTCGAGGGAGCGGATTTTTGGTATTAGTGAAAGATTGGTAGCAAATTTGTTACAATGCCGAATTCTTCCTATTCTTCCGATATGCACTAATTTAGGACATTTAGTGCTTATTACTGATAAAAAACGCAATGGAAATGTTTGCTTATAAAATAATTCAATTCTATTTTATGTATTTGTTGAAAAGAAGACCTTCTCAACGTTCTCTGGCAATGGTAAAAATTTGATTAAGTGAAACATAATTTTAATAATGCAACAAAATATACTACAATTTTCGTCTATTATGTATTTCTAGTGCCAAAGCCGATTTATTGTTCTTCCAGTAAACTGGAATACTTATTCGAATAACAGATATTACTATATCTATTGTTATTAAAACTTACAATATTCTGCAGCATAAAATCATCTTTTCGGTTTTCATTAAAAAATAACTCTAAAAATACAACCTCAATTCCATGAAATAAGCGAAAATTTAAATTAAAAATTTTGTATTAACGCACGCGTCCACATCCTTTACTCCGATGTCGGTTCAAGTCCCTAGCGATCACGGTAACGCAGCCACAGTGTTAGTCCAGCGGAAATGGAAAGCCATATCCTTTGGTGAACCATTTCAGGCGTGGAATATCCTCGAGGATATGGGCTGAGTCGTAATCATTTATGGCATGAGCATGGAAAACACTTTTCCGTCTTTGGGTCTTAATTTCAAGACCTTTCCTCAGGGGCGAGGCGCGGTCTCAATTCGACCCCGGTAGCCTGCAATTCTACGGCCATTCCTTGATTCCCCTCATTCGCTCGAACTTCCAAAACATATACCCCACACCACCCTTCCCCTCTCTCGCTGCGAATCACGTAGTGCCAACATATATTTTAACTTCACTGTTTGGCCGTGAGCGGCGCGACCGAGCTTGCCCACAGACTTTTACAAATGACTGTACAATTTTTTGGCAGGCATGTATTGACTGCTCTTGACTTAAAAACTATTAATCAGGTCAACGCGAAATTTTATGTATAACATTTTTATGAAAGTCGCAAGAAATGTTTAGTTTTTGGTAAACGTCGGTCGACCGGAAGTGGGTGTTTACTCTCGATACTTATCCGTTATTTTGTAATATTTTCTTTAATATTTGATAAAAGTAAAAATGTACTGGTATAAATGTTGTAGGAAATTTTATTTTCTATAACCTTTGATTGAAACTTTTTCCCATATAATGCATTGTTTAAGAGATATCTTCTATTTTTAGCTGCCACCACCACGCCACCTACCGACGACTATTGGTAACAATTGTGGCTTAGTTACTTGGTAGTAACGCTCCTTTTTCTTTGCTTAATTGTTGGAGCTTTGTGGCTATATCCGATGTCAGAAGGCTATGGTTTGTTATTTTCAAGGTCTATATATTTTTCTCTCAGTTCCTTAACATATTTATTACGTAACCTATTAGGAATTTTAGAAATAATAGTACAGATATGGGGAAAGTCATATGGTGGTCACATCAGATTTTCGTTATCTCTAATTTGTAAAATTGCAGACTGTTTCTGTTTTTTAACAATACTAAATTCGCCCTTACAAAAAAGGTCACATTCCAGCGTTGAAATAAAGAACGAAGATTTTTTTCTTTTGGTCGATCTTCAAAAACGCCCTCAGCCCACACGCAGTTTACTGAATAACAATAATCTTCAATTATTAACGTCGCGATCCATTAAGTTTGACGTTGCTACAACCGTAATTTCGCATATTCTTTTGTTTATTTGAAGGATTAATAGACGCTAATTCAATCGGAGGCAACAATGCCGGTCGGCAGGGCAACGAAAAAGCATACAATTTCGAAGAGAAACGCGTGTTTCTGACAAATTCTTCCGCGTAACATCTAAGCATCGCAAAGATAAGATATTTTATAGTTTCAGCAATCGAATAAAGTTAAAACGGATAATTTCGGTCCATATTTACGTATTTTAATGAATGAAATAAATAAAGCACCTTGAAAAATCGATACTCCTGTAAACAAATGGGAAAAAATAATCTCCTCCTTGAGTAGAAAATATGAAGCTTCCGCAAACGCAAATTGTTTTCCCGAGGTCTCTCGGTTGGCAGGAACAAAATGGCGTTTGCGACATTTTCTACGATAAACCGGTCACGAGATAAAAGGGGGGAAGGGCAGGGCGGACAGACACTGAGTAATTATTAAAACATAAAAGTTAATAATATCCTTCAATATCTCCATTAATACTCAAACGGTTAAGAGAAAGTCGCCTATACTAATATCCGGCCGTATTCTCGATTCGTTATCACTTTCTGTGTCATAATGCACGAGAAGCCGCGCGTGCGAAAATTTTCAACAATTAATCCCGGCTGGGAACGCCTAAAAAAAAATATCGCGAGGGACAGACAAAGCGACAGGCGGGAATTATTATAAATAAGACGGAAAAAGATGCCCCGAAATAAGGTAGAAAAAAATAATTAAACGGCATGTCAAGGGAGGAGAGGGTCACACACGGACCTCATAAAAAACAGACGAGCGTCGTTTAGAGGGGGAGAACGAAGAGGGCGGGGGGGGGTAGGGAAAGAAACTAAACACGAGAGAAAAATTGGGGAGGGGGGGAGAGACAGAGAGAGAGATTAAAATTTATTTCACGGCTTCGAAGATTTCGGGAATTAAAAGTAGATAATTAAAATAGGAGATGAGTTAGGAGAAGGGGATGAAGAGAGAGAGGGGAGGGGGGAGAGAGGGGAGAGAGGGGAGGGGGGATGGAGAGAGAGGGGAGGGGAGAGGGGGGAGGGAGAGAGGAGGGGAGAGAGAGAGGGAGAGAGGGAGAGAGGGGAGGGAGAGAGTGAGTAGGGGAGAGGGAGAGAGAGAGAGAGAGAGGAGGGCAGGGAGAGAGGGGAGGGGGGAGAGGAGAGGGAGAGAGTGATGAGGGGGGATGGAGAAGATGAAAGGAAGAGAGAAAGAGATGAATAAAGAAAGGGAAAGAGATGAAGAGAGATAGAGAATGAGAGAGGAAGAAAGGAAGAGAGAGACATATAGAGGAAGAGAGAGAGAGGTAGAGAAAAAGCTGAAGATAGAGAGCAAGAGAGAGAACGAAAGAAAGAGGGAGGGTGGTAGAGGAAAAAGGAGAGGAAGGGAGAGAGAGGAAGATAGAAGTAAATAGACAGGGAAATAGAGGGAGGAAGAGGAAAATAAGGAGAGAGATCGAGAGAATGAGAGGAAGAAAGAGTGGAAGAGAGAAAGGAGAGAGGAACAGAGAGAAAATAGAGAGAGGAAGATAAAGAAGAGAGAGAGAAAAACGGAGGAAGAGGGAGAGGAAGAAAGATAAAGTATGACAGAGAGAAAGAGAGAATGGAAGTGAAAAAGATGACGAGGACTATGATAACAAAGAGTACGAGAAGAAGGAAGAGAGAGAGGAAAAGACAGGAATAAAGACAGGAATGGAGAAAGAGAGACGAAGAGAAAGAGGATGAGAGAGGAAGGAAGAGAAGATGAGAGATATGAAGAAAGCGAGGAAGATAGAGGTATGAAGAAGGAGAGGAAGAGAGAGATATGAAGAAAGAGAGGAAGAGAGAGATGAGGAAAGAGAGGGAGAGAGAGATATGAAGAAAGAGAGGGAGAGAGAGAGATTAAAGAAAGAGAGGAAGAGAGAGATATGGAGAAAGAGAGGAAGAGAGAGATATGAAGAAAGAGAGGAAGAGAGAGATATGAAGAAAGAGAGGAAGAGAGAGATATGGAGAAAGAGAGGAAGAGAGAGATATGAAGAAAGAGAGGAAGAGAGAGATATGAAGAAAGAGAGGAAGAGAGAGATATGAAGAAAGAGAGGGAGAGAGAGATTAAAGAAAGAGAGGAAGAGAGAGATTAAAGAAAGAGAGGGAGGGAGAGATTAAAGAAAGAGAGGGAGAGAGAGATTGAAGAAAGAGAGGAAAAGAAATGAAGAGAGATAGATGAAGAGAGAAAGAAATGAAGAGAGCAGAGGATAGAAAGAGTAAGAGAGAGAGAGAGAGAGGAAAAATTAGATAGAGAGAAAAAGAGAGAGAATGAGAAAATAAGGAAGAAAGAGAGGAAAAGACAGAAAGACAGAGGAATAGACGACGAAAGAAAGATGGGGAAGAGAGAAGAAATAGAGAGTAAGAGAGAGAGATGAAGAAAAAAATGAGGAAGGGAAGAAAAAGAGTGTGAAAAATAGAGGAAGAGGGAAAGAATGAGCGATAGAGATGAAGAGAAAAGAGGGAGGATCAGAGAAGAAGGGAGAGAGAGAGAGAGGAAGAAATTGAGTAGGGAAGACTGTGAGGAAGAGAGAAGGAAGAAGAGAGGAATAGGGAGAGAGAGATGGAGAAGAAGAGAGAGATGGAGAGTAAGGGAGAAAGGAAGAGGGAAAGGAAGAGTGGAGAAAGAGCCAAATAAAGAGAGGAAAAGAGAGACCGAAAGAGGGTATGAAACGAGGAAATGGAGAGAGATGAAGACAAAATAATAAGGGAATAAGAGTGAGAAAGAGATATAAAAATCATAACCAACTCTCCATGATAATAATTGTGAATGCCGAAAAATAGCCATTGTGTTGAAGGGGAATGATGGAGAGAGAGAGAGAGAGAGAGCTGTGGAACAAATTTTCATACTTTTATTGGAAAAAGGGGTGAATTCTTTGAGGTTCGGAAGGTAGAGGGTTGTACGGTGGAAGAATAGGAGAGAAGAGGAGAGAGAGAGAGAGAGAGGAGAGAATGGGAGAGAAAGAGGGAGAGAGAGGGAAGATGGTTAAAGGTCAGAACCACCATGGCATAAAAAATATTTAGGAAAGGGGTGAGAAGGAGCATAATGAAGTAGCCGAAATTTGCATCCATCTCCCGTATACCATATACATATAAATTTATATATGTGTGGGTGTGTATATATATATATATATATATATATATATATATATATATATATATATATATATATATATATATAGGTTATTTTTTAACATCTACCCGTTACCCCTTTAAAAGACAGTCATCTGTTTTTAATTCCCCCTTTCCCGAACAGATGGCGCGCGCCTCGCCCCTCCCTTCGCCATGGTAACGACTCCCCCGAAACTCTTTGCCCCCCAACAAACCCCTCATCCTTTCGACGTGGACCAAGTGAACATCCTTCAAGTAAAAGATATAAAACTAAAACGCAGAAGAGATTCTTCTCTTCGCTCACCCTTTTTTGTTTTCCAGCACTTTTCTTACTTCCTCCCTTTACCCGTCCAAGTAAGATGCGCCATTATTTTTCGACCTTCAACTTTTTATGTCGCTCCCTCGCGGACGAGGTGGTGCTGTCATCTGGCGACCAGCGGTTTATTTATATATATATATATATGTAATTATGTATGTATATATATATATATATATATATATATATATATATATATATATATATATAGCTTCCGTTCATATATCGGTAAATATTAAATGCTCATATAAATAATATAGGGATATACACGGGTTTCACGTGGTTCAGAAGTACTTTTCGTCAAATAGGCTGCAGGCTAGATTTAAACTACTGGTGAAATTTATGTCGGAGGGACTAGCGAATGAGGTAGTAGGACTTATCAGAAGCCCGACGTATCTCGGAAGGCAGAACGGTGAGGATAAGATTCGCGAGATCGACTGTAGAACGGAGCGATATCGAGGATCGCTTTTCTCTAGGACGATAAGAGACCATAATAGGAAAAGATAACTTAGGAAAACTATGGACCCTCGGTGCACTGTACCCCCTGCCATCCACCAAAAAGGTGACTTGCAGGGTATCATGCAGATGTTACAAGTTGTCAGAAACACCCTTTACTTCTCGAAATTTCGTGGGTTTTTCGTACTCTTTCCTGGTGTTGCCAAGGCGACCCGCATCGTTGCCTCCGATGATTGAACTAGCGTCTATTAAGCCTTAAAATTCACGAAGGAAGTGCGTTATTCGCTCCGAGCTTTTTATGAAGCATCGAAATTATCGTTGCATCGATGTCAAACGGTGCGACGTTAATAATTGAAGATTATCATTATTCAGTAAACTTCCTGTGGGCTGCGGACATTTTCAACGATGACGATTTCAAACGTGCAGATTACTGACAGACTAGAGATTAATGGCGCGCGCAAGGTATTGCGAAGGGAACGGCAAACAGCTGCCCCTCTTCGTCCCAGTAACTGTAGCTCGCTAGCAGAGGGTAGTGTTACAAGGTCACCTTCTGCCACACGCGCTCCAGCTGGCTTGCTGCGCTCGTCCTTTTAGGCCCCAACCCCCGACCCTCCCCCACCCCCTCTTCCGATAAAGCACCTGCTGAGTCACAGGTAAAACAAATACCGTCAAAATTTCCAAATTCTTAATATTCGGCGTTCAAATCGGCCAACCGCAATCTCCGAATGACGGCAGGTTATGCCATTATTACAGATGTAATATACCATACAGGTAGGGATACGAAAAAAGTATCGATACTTTACTCATATGGGCAATTTCCTTTCGATACCAAGTACTTTTGTACGCGATTCTTTTCTTTCGATTTTCTAGTGACATCGGTACTTTCGGTCCGATACTTTTGTGGTATCGATACATCATATGTTTACGGTATCGATACTTTCGTTTCGATATCGTATCCCTACATACAGGTGAACTCTTTCCGTCGTTTGCCATGGCTACGGAGTCGCTAACATACCCGTCCACACCGATCGAGGAAAAAATTAAACCCTCAAATAGCCGCAAACAGCGTTATAGCACTTTTAACGAATTACATTTCACATCTCTGAAACAAAACATGCATCGCGGCATTTTTTAATTGGCGTTAAAAAAGAGCAGAACAATGTGGCGTTTGCCATGGCGACAAGTCGCATAAAAAATTCAACAAGATGGCGTCTTCGCATGACGTAGTAATTTATCGTAAAAATACGAGTTGAAAAAACACGCGTAGAACCTCATAAAAAACGGTCGAAAATCGCTGTTTCATGGCGTTTAAAATGAAAATAGCGAAACAATTTCAGTCCGCGAACATTATCCGATGTTATCTCGATGCACAGCTACACTCATTTATCATATAAAATACGCAACATGTAGCTGTCGAAGAGTCCGCGCATCCGCGAAACCTTCCTCACTACGATGATGACTAATGACCGTTCAAGTTGGCTGCAGCTCTTAAGCGGTGCTCCCGATATAGACAGCCAATCAGGATGCAGGAACCGCCGACCAATGGCATCCTCCCCCCCTTACCGACTTCCAGCATCGCAGGGTCGCGAGAGTGAAAAACGCAGAAAAGCGAAGACAAAGAAATTGTACGTGACACAATTTTGCCATCGCAAAACACGATTCCCGCACTTAACTGAGCATGAATCACCGATTTCAACTTGCAATCGTACGAAGAAAAATCCGCACTCGCTTTTGGAAAACCCAAAAGATTAACACAGTGCGTTTTTAACCTTAATAATAATAATAATAATAACTTTTATATTTTCTCAGCGATTACGTAATGTTTCCATGGAGGGGAGGCAAGGTGACGCGGTGTTGCCACACTTACCGAAAACTTGCGCGAGGTTCATAGGTGTTGGCAAACTTACTTTTTAGCTTCCAGCTTATGGATTCTTAAGCGTGCCGAGCCGCATTAACAGATGAAAATGCTCCGGCGGGCCACATTAGGTTTTAACAAAGGAAGTTACATGAGGGAATGCGAATGATCTTACTGTTGAAAACGAATGTGGCATATAACATATAATAAAAATAGCTTACTTCTGCAATTCTGGCCCCCTCCTTAATCCTGTTGCTATAGCAACGGAGAGAAAACATCCCTAGAAACGCAGCTTATTTGTATCATTATAAATGGCTGCTTCTCACGTATATATAGGATATGCGATATAAAATCTAAGATACTTCCGGGAGTGCTACATAGCTGAAATTTGGCAAGAAGATAGGTCATTGAATACTACATCAGAGAAAAATCTTAAATTCCAGAAAACGTCATATTTAATGGGTGTTTTGGCCACAATTTCCAATTTTAAACACTCATAAAAAAGCGCCGAAAACGGTGCAGGGCTTAATAAAATAAAATTAAATTAAATTAAATTAAAATAAATTAAAATTATTTAAAATTAAGATACAAAGTCGGGACGTGTTCCCTACTCTCGATGAAAGAATGAAGTTTATCTTCCTTGAAGACAGAAATTCAAATCCTTTCTAATTTTGCGTATAAATTCGATTTTAATAATCAAAGTTACGATACACAATCGAGTTCATCGAATCTGAAAAAGAACACTATGATTTAACTCGAGAACCGAAATTACGATTATTTAACGTGAATGAGAGGCACGTAGCGCCGGTTGTGATTGGAAAACGTGAATGAGAACGATGTGTGATTGATGTATGAATGAAATTAATTACTTTTTTCCGATGTTAAATTCGGTAATGTATTTAACACTGTAATGCAATAATTCGACGTACTTGAAGGGTTTTGATGTTTTGTCTATTAAAGTCGCTATTTGGAATTTACTTCTTGCTATGATCTATTAGTTTCGTAAATCGAATTGAATTTTTGATCGAATTCTCGATAGCAACCGGTTTGCGGGGCGTCCCCACAATATCAGAAACGGAGGAAAGGATTCGACGCGTTTCGACCGGCGCCGTCACGTCGAAAACATTCCTCCAGAGAAACCGTGACGGGACGAAACGAAGACGTGACGTTCACGGAACGTACAGTGCGAACAACTCCAACTAAATACACAGGAGGAATTTTTGACGTATCTAATACGGTCCATGTGGAAACGGAGTCGTTACGCGTAGGTATTCGCCTAACGGTTTTTATGAAGGATCGAAGTAATAGTTGTAGCAACGTCAAACTTAATGGATCGCAACGTTGATAATTACAGATAATTATTGTTCAGTAAGCTGCGTGGACTGTGGCATTTTTAACGATCGACCAAAGAAAAAAATCATCTTTTATTTATATACTGGAATATTACCTTTTTCGTAAGGGAGAAGCAATTAAAATTGCATATATAAAATTATAATATGAAATTGAAAATGTCATTTGTCTAATTTTATAAGGAGAAATGAGCTATTATTGCTTTTAAACATGCAGATTTCTGACCGACTTCGCAAAATTTTTTGTAGGTACCATTAGTGGTTATCTAACTGTTAAAATTTTAAACATTTTTTAAGGCCGCAATAACTTCATGGAGATTTTCAAATGTTGACGTGCGCTTTTGCACCAAGCTCTGAATAACTGAAAACTGTCAGCTCCCTAGAACGTCCCCTAGTACCTAAACATTTATCTATTTGTTTAAACTTTAAGAATTTTTATCGTCCAAACAAATAAACATATCAAAATTTCTACAATCCCAATTCTGTTATAATAGGAATCCTGACTTTACAAAAAATTTCTCTTCGCAGCGCATTCGTAAATACGTAAACATTAAATGAATGTTTAAATGTTTGAGAATTATTTATGGCCTGATTATCTAACTTTCCTGGAATTTCCTATTCTTTTAGCTAAATTAGACATGTAGAGTATTCATGCATATTGTGAATGGTAATAAACGCACATGGAAAATGTTTATTGCGTCGTAGGGATGAAGTGTTGAATCACGTGCGGCTCAGATTGAAAGTGACAGAGATTATTCGCCATTAAGAAGGCCACATGCATACACACACACACAGACACAAAGGCACAAGAACCGCATGTTCTTCGCCGAGGCTAATTTGAGAGATGTGACACCGTGGTTAGTGTTTTTCGGATTCTTCCGTGGGACTTCATTACTGCAAGAAATTCATTAACATAGTCAAACAAATGAAGGTGAGGTAGTTTTATGACGGAAGTTTGAGATTGAGGGAGAGACGGAGGGAGAGAGGAAGGGAGAGAGGGAGGGGAGAGAGGGAGGGAGAGAGAGAGAGGGAGGGAGAGAGGGAGGGAGAGAGGGAGGGAGAGAGGGAGGGAGAGAGGAAGGGAGAGAGAGAGGGAGAGACGGAGGGAGAGAGGAAGAGAGAGAGTGAGGGAGAGACGGAGGGAGAGAGGAATAGAGAGAGGGAGAAAGGGAGAGAGGGAGGGAGAGAGGAAGGGAGAGGGAGAGGGAGGGAGAGAAAAAGGGAGAGGAGAGAGGGAGTGGAAGGGAGAGAGGGAGGGAGGGAGAGAGGAAGAGAGAGAGAGAGGGAGAGAAAGAGGGAGAGTGGGGAGGAGAGAGAAATGGAGAGAAGGAGAGAGGAAGGGAGAGAGGGAGGGAGAGAGGGAGGGAGAGAGGAAGGGAGAGAGTAAGGGAGAGAGGGAGGGATAGAGTAAGGGAGAGAGGGAGGGAGAGAGGAAGAGAGAGGGAGAGGGAGGGAGAGAAAAAGGGAGAGGAGAGAGGGAGTGGAAGGGAGAGAGGGAGGGAGGGAGAGAGGAAGAGAGAGAGAGAGGGAGAGAAAGAGGGAGAGTGGGGAGGAGAGAGAAATGGAGAGAAGGAGAGAGGAAGGGAGAGAGGGAGGGAGAGAGGGAGGGAGAGAGGAAGGGAGAGAGTAAGGGAGAGAGGGAGGGATAGAGTAAGGGAGAGAGGGAGGGAGAGAGGGAGGGAGCGAGGAAGGGAGAGAGGAAGGGAGAGAGGAAGGGAGAGATGGAGGGAGAGACGGAGGGAGAGAGGAAGTGACAGACAGACAGACAGACAAACGACTTTATTAGTGCGAAATTGAGACTATGTAGTCCCTTCTTACATTTAGGGAGAGAGGAAGGGAGAGAGGTCGGTTGCTGTGATACGCTGAACAGAGTCAACGATGGAAGATTCTAAACATATTCGGGGTATTAGCTACATTTGGTAGGATTGGATTGATCACGTGCCAGTCGCGAATGAAGTAAAATATTCCCTAAAAGTCCTCGGTTTGACTCCAGACGGCGATTTCAATTTCCCATAAGAAGAAACGTAAAAATCGATTTTTCGACGTAAAGGCTTTTGCTCTCAAATTAAAATTAGAAATATTCAACCTGCGATCTTCGAAACTTGACCATTTTAAAGAAACATAAATAACGTTTCGTATTCCTATCGTCAGATTTTGCCAACGAAACAAAATCGCTCAAGATCTGCGTTCAAATCATATTTATTGGAAATTTTTAAACTTTTTTACCGATATGTTACCTTGCCGACCGTGTCATTGTTAAACCTCGAGATTGTATTGTCGTCTCAACCCTTACTCTGTATGCGTGAGGAAAGTGTGCTTTGAATGTTTAATAGGTGAGAGAGAAGGAGAAAGAGAAAGAAAGAAGGGGAGAGACAGGGGGGAGAGAGGGAGTCACAGAGGGAGGGGAGAGAGGATGGAGACAGAGGAGGGATATGGAGGGAGACAGAGAAAAAGGGAGAGGGATAGATTTAATAGATAATGTTCTTTATTATGGCGAGATTGAGATTAGGAGAGATATATTTATCCAGAATAAGAGAAAGGGGAGAGGGAGGGAGGATGGGAGGGAGGAGAATTGGAGAGAGGAAGAGGGAAAAGGAGAGAAAACTGCCATATATTTAATACTTAATCCACTTAACCAAATTTGGTAGGATTGCTACGATCATGTACCAATAGCGAATGACAAAATATTTTCAATGAAGGTCCTGGGTTCGAATCCAGAGGGTAATTTCAATCTCCCATAAGACAATCAATATCTCAGCCGTTTGTTTGATTACAAAGCCGTTTTAAACTGGATATTTCATCTAGTCTTTTTATATTTTGTATATTTTTGCATATTGTTTACTGTTATACTTTTAGATTTAATACTCATGATATTGACGAAGGGTTAAATGTAAGAATGCATCAAATTTCGGCCGAATAGAAACGAGAATCTAGCCATATATCCTCCGCAATTCCTTTTCTTTCTCTCTTCCTCCATTCCTAATTCTATCCCACTCGCTTTCTCTTTCCCCTCACTGATTCTTCCTCCCGCTTTCCCATTTCCTCCATCTCTCTTTCAACATTTTTTCCTTCCTTTATCTCTCTCTTCCTTTCTCTCTCTACCTCCATCTCTCTTTTACCATCTCCTCCTTGCTCAATCTTTTCATCTATCTCTCTTCCTTTCTCTCTTTCTCTTCCTTCATCTCTTTTTTACCATCTCTTTCTTCCTCTCTCTCTCTTTCCTCTCTCTCTTCCTTCCTCTCTCTCTTCCTTTCTCTCTCTCTTCCTCTCTATTTCTTCCTCTCTATCTTCCTCTCTATCTTCCTCTCTCTCTTCCTTCCTCTCTCTCTCTTCCTTCATCTCTCTCTTCCTCTCTTTCTTCCTCTCTCTTTCGTCCTCTCTCTTTCTTCCCCTCTCTCTCTTTCTCTCTCTTCCTCTATCTCTCTCTTCCTCCATCTCTTTCACCCTTTCTTCCTTCCTCCCCCTCTTCCTCTATTTCTCTCTTCCTTTATCTCTCTTCCTCCCTCTCTCTCTTCCTTCATCTCTTTTACCGTCTTTCCTTCCTCTCTCTTTTCTCTCTCTTTACCTTCCTCTCCCTTCCTTCGTCTCTCTCTTCCTCTCTCTTTCTTCCTCTCTCTCTTCCTCTATCTCTCTCTCATCCTCTCTCTCTCTTCATTTCTCTCTCTTCCTCTCTCTTCCTTCCTCTCTCTCTTCCTCTATTTCTCTCTCTTCCTCTATCTATCTCTTCCTCCCTCTCTTTCACCATCTCTTCCTTTCTCGCCCTCTTCCTCTATTTCTCTCTTCCTTTATCTCTCTCCCTCTCTCTCTTCCTTCATCTTTGTTACCGTCTCTTCCTTCCTCTCTCTTTCCTCTCTCTTTTCCTTCCTCTCCCTTCCTTCGTCTTTCTCTGCCTATCTCTCTCTTCCTCTGTTCGCCCTCTTTCGCCATCTCTTCCTCCTTTCCTCCCTCCGTCCCTCCTCTCTCTCTCGTTTCTCACTCTCTTCCTCTTTCCCCCTCTCTCTCCCTACTCTGCCCTACCCTATATTCCTCCCTCTACCTCCTCCTTTTCCCTTCCTCCTCTCATGCCTTACTCCCTCCCTTCTTTCTTAATTTTCCCCTCATATCTCCCTCCCTTTCTCTCTAACTCTTCCTTTCTCTATTCTTGTTATACGCATTTCTCTTTCCACTCGCTCTCCTTCTTTCCTTTAACATCTCGGTCTCTTTCTCATCCTCTCTCCCCAATTACCTCTTTCTCTCCCCCCTCCACTTCTTTCCCCTCCCCTCTCCTCCGATTCAAATTAAGACTCATTTCCTCCCTTGTTTGTTTTCGCAGAGATTCCTTTGATTGGAGCGCCGGCTGGTGGTAAACCTTGGCAAACTTAAAGAGTCCGCCTTCCTTTCCTCTTTGCACCCTCTTCCCCCCCTCCCTCCCCCGCTCCCACTACACTTCTAAATAGAGTGAGCACTTTGAATTCCAATTGAAGAAGAAGAAGAAGCGAAGGCCTTGAAGGAAAAAGAAGTAAGAATCGAGATAAATTTACTTTTGAAGCCAGTGATTAAGACGGTTTGAGTAGTGGGGGGGAGGGAGGGGGAGGGAGAGAGATAAAATAGGTAGATTTAGGGAGGGATAGTTAGGAATGGATGGATAAGGGTGGGAGAGATAGGGGGAGAGAGATGGGGAGATAGAGATAAAGGAGTGAGAGAGATAAGAGAGGGAGAGATAGAGAGGGATAGATAGAGAGGGAGAGATAGAGAGGGAAAGATAAAGAGGGAGAGATAAGGAGGGAGAGTTAGGTAGAAAGAGACAGGGAGGGAGATTGACTGATAGATTGCTGTGGTCTTTATTTTGAGCTAGATTGTGACTGAGGAGTCCCATCTTCCACCTAACCCCTCGTCACGAAACATATATAATAATACATAAAACATTAGCAATGTAAATACAGGCAGCAATAAAAATGCAAGTATTTGAAAAGAAAAGATGTGATTTTGTGGGAAAATATATGGACTGCTGAGTAATGGAATCCATTTAAAAAAAACCCACTGCAGGAAAAACACCCACACAAGAAGGGGGAGGGTGTGAAAAGCCTGCGAAGCCTACCGTGTGAGATTCGCTAAAGACATCGCATAAATGAAATTTGGAACAAAATATAAATAAATGAAAATCATAGAGGAAAAAAATTTGGACAACGCGAATAAATCATTGATAAAATAAACATATAAAAATGACAAAATGAATAGATACTAACATTGATATGACCAAACAAAATGGAAAGGAAAAAAACAAACACATTAATAAAATACAATAACAAAGTATAAATCATGCACAATAAGTATTGTTTTGTCAAAATCAAGATTTAAAAACAAAATTGAAGCATTAGGCGTGTTTAACTGTTCCTTTGAAAGGATAGGAGAGATTGATAGCAGTGTCGCTTGAATGAGGAGAGCGAGTGCGAATTTTTTATTGTTTGGGGAAGGTCGTTCCACGGTCTTCAAGCGGTTACAACGAAGGACTCGTTGAAAATTACTGCTCCGTGATGAGGAATAAGGAGTTTAGGGCTCCCTCTGCAATTACGGTTATGTACGGTGTCTATACTCCTGAATTCGAGCCGCAAGATAATACGGATTGTTGGAAACGCGAGGGCGCGAGTTCGATTCACTCGTGGGAAGCTTTTTTCCTCTTTCATTCCTCCTCCTTTTACAAATACTTCTTCGTATTTCGCATTAAAATTTAATTGGGCAGCCCCACGTTCATATTTTTATTTATTTTACTATGTTGTTGTTAGGGGGTGGTCCGGATTCTATCTCAAGACATTCAAAAGCACGATTTTCCCAACATTCTTTGAATTAATAAATCGCACATTCTTCGTTGATCTCGGCACACGCTACATCCTATATTGGCGTCCATGACATGGAAAGGATCCCTGGAAACTATTTTTGCCAAGACCTCCTCCGAATACTTAAAAATAGACCCATTTTACGGAGGTGTGTATCAGACAGAGGATCGTTGAAAGTATAAAGGAAAATGAACCGGTGAGAGCTCCGCTAAAGGTACAGTAATATAATGGGTTTCCACTTGTATTAAAATTTCGCCAATATGTTGAAATTTGTATTAATGGAAACCAAGCTTAAGAAATATCGAACAAAACAAAAAATATTCTGTACCGGTTGTATAAATCATGTAGGTATGCGCTTTTGGTTATGA
This sequence comes from Tanypteryx hageni, assembly GCA_028673005.1. Lineage (NCBI taxonomy): Eukaryota > Metazoa > Arthropoda > Insecta > Odonata > Petaluridae > Tanypteryx > Tanypteryx hageni. Next base: position 7,259,384 of record CM054119.1, on the reverse strand, counting down.
AAATGGTGTGAGCTATATAATTATTTTAAGAGGGGCAATAAAAGTGGTTCAACTAATAACACTCTTTGTTGCAATTGTTGTCGTAGCAACTATCGCATTGGGCCACTTCACGCAAGGGTCTCCAGATGTTTGCAGGAAGTACTGCAACGGGTCCCTATAATATAATGTGACAAGGTAATTTATTCTACAATTAAATTAAAAATCGTAATTTTTTATCGATAACAGGGCCCTCCCGTCATTTCTCCTTCCACAAAAGAAGTGTTTTATTTGTCTGCTTTTAGTCAAAGATTAAATACTATCTCAGGAAATGTACTCGAAATCTTTTTTTAATTCTGTAATTACAAACTCTATACCTCACTTAAGGAGCCTAATTAACACAACATCGGCGAATAATCCAGTGTTTATTTGTTTATTTTCGTTTCGCCGTGTTTTTTTATCGTAACCAAGAGTTCGTTTGAACATCGGAATAGCGTAGAGATTTCGTAGATATGCGGACGATTAATCCCAGTTAATCACACGCAATTAGGGATACGAAATCGAAACGAAAGTATCGATACCTTACTCACATGATGTATCGAATGAAAAGTATCGATACCACAAAAGTATCGGGCCGAAAGTACCGATATCACTAGAAAATCGAAAGAATAGAATCGAGTTCAAAAGTACTTGGTATCGAAGGGAAATTACATATATGAGTAAAGCATCGATACTTTTTCCGTATCCCTACACGTAGTTACATCGAACCGGCAACAATGCAAATCGTCCTTGACGACGAAAGATCCTCACGTAAGAACACGTCAAATCATCTCGTTAAAAGTTAATTTGCGGTCCGATCCGATGCGTATTCGAAAATCGAAGGCAAGAAAACAAACTTTCGTTCTTTTAGGCGTTCGTTGATTCAAGCCTCGAATCCATACGATGATCCTGAGTAATTTTAAAACGCAAACGGTTATTGTGCTAAACGCATCCCAGTATTAATCCAACGAACACTTCTGTAATCGAACCAAAGACTTAAATGTTGGCGACAAGAAGTTTGGAAAATAAAAACTGTAAGTAAGTAAGTAATCCCCGAAAGTTTGATCAAAAGAAAATGAAAGGATTTCGAGTTATCAGCGGTTTTCTCATTCTCCCACTGTGGGTTGATCACAACAATACAAACAAATATACGCAGCTGGGTTTTTATATAGAGTAAAAAGCCGTCATTATGACGGTAACGAATATATTATTTAAGAGCGGAATTACCCGTTGAATTGGAACAAATTTTTGAAACGAGAAAAAAGTCTGCTATGACCGGGAATTGAACCCGGGTCTTCCACTGCCGGGCGGATATTTGTTCCAACATTCACAGCTTATGCCTGTCTGCATAGGATCTTCGGATCATATCATTCCATCAATTTCATGTTTGGCAATCTCACCATTTGAGAGGAAGGAGTTTCTTTCGATGATTCTCTTCGAGGACATCTGTCGGGGCAGTTTGATACTAGCTTGGCTAGTTCCCGTCCTACCAAGGAAAACATCCGTGTTCAGAAACGAGACAAAATGTTCTGCTACGATAGTTCAGGGGTAGAATATCCGCCCGGCTTGTGGAAGACCCGGGTTCAATTCCCGGTCATAGCAGACTTTTTTCTCGTTTCAAAAATTGTTCCAACTTTCACAGCTTATGCCTGTCTGCATAGGATCTTCGGATCATATCATTCCATCAATTTCATGTTTGGCAATCTCACCATTTGAGAGGAAGGAGTTTCTTTCGATGATTCTCTTCGAGGACATCTGTCGGGGCAGTTTGATACTAGCTTGGCTAGTTCCCGTCCTACCAAGGAAAACATCCGTGTTCAGAAACGAGACAAAATGTTCTGCTACGATAGTTCAGGGGTAGAATATCCGCCCGGCTTGTGGAAGACCCGGGTTCAATTCCCGGTCATAGCAGACTTTTTTCTCGTTTCAAAAATTGTTCCAACTTTCACAGCTTATGCCTGTCTGCATAGGATCTTCGGATCATATCATTCCATCAATACCCGTTGAATATCAACGGGACTTTGTGGTGTGATTAAAATATAACTTCTGAGGTATGTGTAAAGAATTATATATACCTATATATGTATGTATGTATGTATGTATGTATGTATGTATGTATATGTGTAGTAAATGTAATTTTTGATTAATTAATAAATTCCTGACAATCATTTAAATTCTCCCAGGAAATGGAGCGCTTGAAATTTACTACATTCTGCCATCAATATACGACTTGATTTGCCACTCTTTGGCTTCGTTATTCTTCCTATTCGTATGTTTACTGAATAATAATATTCTTCAATTATTTACTTTGCAATCTATTAATTTGGACATTGCGCGAAGCGAATAACGCAATTATTTCGTCTATTTAAAGGCTTAATAGACGCTAATTCAATCGGAGGCGACGATGTGGATCGCCTTGGCAACGCCCGGAAAGGGTACGAGAAAGTTATAAAATTTCGAAAAGAAATGCGTGTTTCTGACAATTTCTTCCGTGTAACATCTAAACATTACAAGAATAAGATATTTTATAGTTTTAGCCTCCGAATAAAGTAAAAACGGGGAAATTCGGTCCATATTTACATATTTTAATGAATTAATGAATAAAACCTTGCACCTTGAAAATCGTAAACCCCGTGTAAACTTTTCGGAAAATGTAATTGTCTCCCGGAGTCGAATCCGGTTTTCCGGGGTTTGATTTTTCTAGAGACCTTCTCATGGCGATTTAATAATTGTGAAAGTCAGCTCTTAATTCCGTTGTAAAATGTCCAAAAAAAGTGGGGCAGAAAGACAGACGGACACTTGAGAATTATTATACAAAGATCATTTAAGATAAAATCTCGTACTGATTGTGAGACAATAATGGGACCTCTATTTCGGCAATGGAATGGTTGTCAAGGAAAATTCTCCTGAAATCGACAAAGTTTGCCCAATTAAGCCATTTAAAACGTTAAATTAGAGCGATTGCGGACTAAAGGGAGGCAATAGGATACTCAGTTCATTTTCCTTTCAACAGTCCCCCGGTTTAAAGATCAAAGGTTTGAATTTTTCTTATTTTTATGAGCGAAAAATGAAAGTTTGCACGTCTTTAAATTATTTTTTTTACGTGATGTCCTCCGGGAAATAGATATTATCTTCTGGAGTCGACCACGGGTCTTTTTGGGGATTGCATGTAACATTCCTGAGGAAAAATCTGATGTGCCCACCACATGACTTTCTCCGTATCTGTAATATTTCTAAAAATTCCAAATTGGTCACATAATAATAATATTTTAAGAAACTGCGAGAAAATTTTCGACTTTACAAAGAACAGAAATAAACCATAGCCTTCTGATATTGGACATAGCCATAACTCTCCAACAATTAAGAAAAGAAAAAGGAGCGTTACTAAGCGACAATTGTTAACAATGGTAGGTGGCGTGGTGGTAGCAACTAAGAACATGAGATAACTCTTAAGCAATGCATTATAAGGAAAAATGTTCCAAGCAAAGATTGTAGGAAATTAAATTTTCTATACCTTATATTCTGATACATTTTTACATTTATCAAATATTAAAGCAAATATTTCAAAATAACGGATAAGTGACATGAATAAACACCCACTTCCGGTCTACCGATTTTTACCAAAAACTAATCAGTTCTTGCGACTTTTATGAAAATGATAATACGAAATTTCGCGTTGACCTGATTAATAATTTGTAAGTTAGATCACCCACAAAAAGCTATCAATACACACAGATATCGAGAAAATGGTCAAAACGTGGTCAAGGGACCCCAAAACGTGTATTTCCGTTGAAATCTCGATTTTTTTCATGAATACAATACTTTCCCCTATACTACGCATATGAAGAAAGTAAAAATTCCAAAGTTTAGATAATGATTAATATTTTAAGAAACCGAGAAAATTTTAGACTTTACAAAGAACAGAAATAAACTCAAACCATAGACTTCTGATATTGGACATAGCCACAAAGCTCCAACAATTAAGAAAAGAAAAAGGAGCGTTACTAAGACGTAACTAAGCGTCAATTGTTAAGAATAGTCGTCGGCAGATGGCGTGGTGGTGGCAACTAAAAATATAAGATATCTCTTAAACAATGCATTACATGGAAAAATGTTTCAAACAAAGGTTGCAGAAAATGCAAAACCGAAAACAACTGACAAAATCTTCGGGATTCTCGGCGGAGCTGTCGGAGAGGACAGACGTGTTTACGAGGAGCTCCTCACCCCGAGAGCGAACCTTAACCCGGCCGAAGGCTGCTCCTTTAGCCGGGTGAGCCGAGCTAGCCGTATCGGTGTAGTGTTTTGTTTATTAGCTTGATGAAGGTATTCTACCGCTCTCTTGGACTACGATTTTCGGAATACTTTTAGTGACCGCGTTTGATTATATACGACCCGGTCTGCTTGGTCTCTAACCCATCGACATGTCCTCGGACATGTCGACTCCCCCTGCGTCTCTTTCGCCGGAACATTCCGTTTCGGTTGACAGCGAGACTGATTCTGCCTATTCCCCTGCTTCCCTCGACCCCAACCCGGTGACTGCTGGTGACATCCGACCCGAAAACCTGGAGAGAAGGACCATTCAGGAACCATCAACCACTGCCGCAGTGGCGGGTGAAGTCTCGGCCGGTCGGCCGCCGTGGGACGTCCCCTCAACCTCAAGACAGCTGAATTCAGTGAGTCACGGCTCGTCCTTCACCTCCCCCCAACCCATTTTACCTCCCGCTACCTACCGTCAATATAAATATCCCCGAAACCTTGCTCGATAACCCGAATTTCATTGCATTAGTATGCGGCGCGGCCTCAAACGATACAACTCTCCCACAAGCGAAAGAAAACGATTTCGTTTTAGTTCAATCACGTAAAGAAAAACGAAAAACTAACTCGCCGCAACTTCCGAAAAAAGTGATTTTTAGGGACCCCATTCCAACTAAAAATTCTTTCGCCTCTCTGTCGAAAGAATCGCAATCGATGGATATGGATCTCGCCCCGTTTGACTCTTCTAGCCAATGCAATCTCCCTCCGAGGCCATTAGTGCAAAAGACGCCACCCAATGATACCGCTACTAATCCTCAACAACGCAATGGCATTCCGCCAATATTCATTCATGAAACTATCAATTGGCACAAGCGCGAACCGGGTATTATTAATGTTTGCACGATGAAACCGGTGGTAGTTATGCAGGCGAAGCAACTTGGAATCCAATGCTCCTCTATAAATGATTTCCGGGGGGTTATCAACCACCTCAAGGAAAACAACATAGAGTACGTCACATACAGACTCCCTGAGGAAAATAAACCAGTCCTTGCAATCCGGGGTCTGCCCATTGACTACCCACTTGATGCCCTCGAGCGTATTATTGAACTGAAGAATATAACGGTGGAAAGCCTACGTCAAGTACACACAACAAAACCTACCCTGGAGATGTTTGAGAAACGGGAAAAGGAACTGCAACTATACCCTGACGCCTTACCGTCTCCCTTCCCGCTGCGACCAACTACAATATTCCAAGTCATTGTAAGCAGTGAAGATGAGGCGCAACGCCTTTACAATAATCCGTACATAGGCTCCCTTAAAGCATTAATTACTCCCTATAAGACATCCCAGGGACCTCCACAATGTACGAGATGCCAAAGATTTGGCCATACTTATAAATCCTGTGGTCTGAAAAGGCGTTGTGTCAAATGCGGTGACTTTCATGCTGCTGCCGAATGTACAGTGATGAAACCGGAGCCAGCAAAATGCGCAAATTGTAGCGGCGCTCACCCAGCAAATTACAGAGGCTGCCCAACTTTCAAATCCTATGCGGATAAGCTGAGAGGGAGACGCCAGGACGCGGAGGCCGCTAAAGCACCATCTAATTTTTCGCCCTCTGATTTTCCCTCCCTTCCATCTCGCCAACCCTCCCCATCAGCCTCTATCCCGCCTCCAAACGCTCATGCTTCCTCCACTTCCACTCACTTCTTTCCCTCTGCTCCCTTAGATGGAGACGTCCTACACTTCCTTATGTCGGCAGTCAAACGTCTATTTGGACTCCTTATGCGGCCTCCTCCCCCAGGGTAAACAAAGCTTGAAATCGTCCTTGAGGAGATTTGGAACATTCTTATCGGATACTTCAATGGCCAGTAGGAATCTTAAGGAGAACCTCATGATTCTCCAGTGGAACTGCAATGGAATCAAATCGAAAGAGGAAGAACTCCGAGCACTCATCGCTGTTCACCAACCGGATATAGTCACCATTCAAGAATCAAGATTATTGCCTCATCATTCAATATTCGTACCAAACTATCGTCAATTCAGGGTGGATAGAAGGGCAAACAACGGTGGCGGCGTCATTATCTTTTCAAGGAAAGGGATAACTTGCTCACAACTACCTAATCCACCTACAACAACGCTAGAGCTAGTTGGCCTCAGCGTACGCACCGACCGGGGACAATTTACAGTTTGGTCAATTTACCACCCCCCGGGCAACACATACCCAACCAAAGATAGAAAAGCAATCCTCCAAATTTTAAAACAAAAGTCAATATTAACAGGAGACTTCAATGCAAAAAACACTGCATGGGGATGCTTTGTCAGCAACCAGCGTGGCCGCCGATTACACCAACTACAGCAACGTTATAATTTCTCAATATTTTCACCGTTACAACCCACCAGGGTTTCTCCTAACTCAACGGATATTTTGGACATAGTCCTCGCAGCAAATCTACCTCAACCTCCAACCTTTGTGGTTCTTGATAACTCTGCCTCAGATCACCTGCCTGTGTTATCCACCTACCATCTCCTACCTTCACTGGCGGACAGCACACAGTCAGCAATCAATTGGAACTCCTTTAAAAAAGCTACGTTATCATTTCTTCCAACCCTTGTATCCCTACCACTAAATTCTCCGCAAGCTATTGACATTGCGGTAGAAACCCTTACCACCTCCATTCACTTCTCCCTCCAGTTATCGTCATTCTCTGTATCATCAAAATCCCCTGACCAGATGCCTCCAGAAATAATCGAAACAATGAGAAAAAGAAATTCCGCAAGAAAAAAATGGCAAAATACCAGATCCGCAGAAGACAGAAGAAATTTCAATGCACTAAGGAACCCTCAAGGCTCTGCTCTTTCTCCAAACCTTTTCAATGTTTTTGTTAACGACATCCCGCGCTCCGAAAACACCCAACTTCTCCTTTATGCGGATGACACTACGATAGCCGCAAAACACCGGAACGCGCACACGGTTACGGTTTTCCTCCAAGACCACCTAGACGAAATCGGGGACTGGATGAAAAATTGGAAGCTTAAAGTAAACCCCAGTAAATGCGTCGACTCGGTGTTCTCAAGACATCCTAAAATAGGCGAAGGAGTCCCGCTGCAACTTTACAATACCTTCATTCCACGACACGAAAAAGTGAAATTTCTAGACGTCACCCTAGATAAAAAACTTACCTGGAACGCACACATCAAGGAGATTATAGGGAAAGCAAACGCCGCGAAAAAAGCACTCTACTGCATCCTAAATAGTAAGTCCCCAATGGCTCTAAAGTATTGGCGTTTACTGCCATGATCCGTCCCATCTTAACATGTGCCTGCCCAGTCTAGTCATACTGTGGAAAGACGAAAATTAAAAGGCTCACCGTCTACCATAATAAAATGCTACGTCTCATTACGGGTGCCAGATGGTTCCAAAAGAATGAAGACATCCATAAAGACTTAAAAATTCAACCGCTGCCGAAATATATGGAGGCTATAAACAAAAATTTTTATAATACCCTGAGAAATTGTAATAATCCGCTAATACAGAATTTATGGGACTATGTCGTTCCAGCAGCACCACACAAAAAACCCAAATTATCCCTTTCCCTTCCATGACCCGCCAATAGCTGAGCCGTGACTATAAACAGTGAAAATATATACTATTACTGAACTCAGCAGGGAACAGCGTAGATACGCTGGGTACTGCTTACTTCGCCCTGGCAGGGGAGAGTGAAGTCAACCAACCAACCAACAAAATCTTCGGACGAACCACACCAGAAACATCGCGTCCTCAGACTGCAGAGCAAAGCATGTATTTGTTTACATACCTCACGAAATTGGACACACATTGGTGGTATGGGGGCGATGGTGATTAAGGGAAAGGGTATGTGTGGAATCTGTTACTGTTTGAGAAAACGACAAAAAGAACCGCTGCGAAACTCATTATACTGCCGAATATCCGGTACGTGGCAGACCGGTTAAATATTTAAGGATTAACCATTTGCAGTACAGTTCTCGGGCGTTCTTTACCAGGAAAACGGTGATAGCGGAACGCCTTATGGACACTTCTGGTCCGCCCGTCCGTCCGTCCGTCGTAACTTTCGTCTCCTAAACCCCTGGACGGATTTTAATTTAATTAGGTAGGAGTGATCTTTATCAAAATTTATCGCCCAATTGTGATTTTCAACAGAATCCGTCAATTATAACTTCCACTTTAAATAATTACTTTAATAAACTTTTACTCGTATCTCGTTAAATGGCATCCGTCAAGCAACAATTAAATACCGAACAATTCTCTCGCTAGCTCTTATATGATCTGCAAGGTATAGATTAAAAAAATTATTTGGATAGAGGACTTCATTTGCCACAAAGGAGTCCGCGAGACCACGCAATTACGAGTTATGGTTTCGGAGATAAAAAATCTAGAAAATCCCGAGCAAAACATCGCATATTTTGTTAACATCGATTTTTTAAGGCGGTTCTCTCAGCAAACAACTATATAAATCCATGTTTCTCTTTCCCGCGCCCTTATATGATCCGTGAGGTGGAGATTAAAAAATGTATTCGCATAGAGAGGACAACATTTACAACAAAATATTCCCCGAGACCACATAACTACCACTAGGGATACGAAAAAAGTATCGATACTTTACTCACATCGGTAATTTCCTTTCGATACCAAGTACTTTTGTACTCAATCCTTTTCTTTCGATTTTCTAGTGACATCGGTACTTTCGGCCCAAAACTTTCGTGGTATCGATACTTTTCATTCGATACATCATATGATTACGGTATCGATATCGTACCCCTAACTACCACTTATAGTTCAGGAGGTAAAAATTCGAGAATCGCCCAATCTTTCGATACAGTTTCATACGTGCATTTCCCGTTAACGAACGCATTCGAAATCTCTTTGTGTATTCCATTTACGGAGTACACTTTTCCATCTGATTATAGTATCGGGAAAAAAGAAAGGTTATGCTAATGTATTAAAAATGGGTATTAAGTAGCGATTCTAGGAGTAAAGCGCCACGACGAAATGACCCCGCATAACACTGATCCAGTTTATAGCTCTCGTTTCGAGGACCGCACTCCCAGCGTTAAAACGGGGCACGGCCGTGTTCGAATTACGGACGATTTACGAGGGGCACGCGGCAGAAGGGGGCCACGTTTAAAATTCGGTTCGGATGATCGGACATCCGTACGATCGGAGTTCGGCCGTGTTACGACGCGAAACGTTTAAATTCATTTAATGGGCGAGACCGAATAAAGATCAAAATTAATCATAAGAGTTGATCGTCTTCGGATCCATAACTTCGGTAACCTATGGCGACTGGAAGTGGAGAGGTGTCTTGCGATTGGGAAGGAAGGGATTGGAGGTAATTGGAGGGAGTTGGAAGGAGTTGGAAGGAGGGAGGGAGGGTGAGAGGAAGAGAGGATGAGGTAAGAGCGTGAGTGTTTTCAAAACGGATAATAAGTGTGTTTGGAAAAGTTCGTTAGCGATGGAGATGGATAGGGAAAGAGAAAAAGGAGGGAGGGAGGGAGGAAGGGAGGGAGGGAGGGAGGGGTTAAGGATAAGAAGGGGAAGCCATTATCCAATTAAGTATAAGAGGTGACGAAGAGCTGAGCGACCTCCCTGAGTGAAATGTATTAGAAGGGAAAACGTCGAAGGAAAAGAGAGCGAGAGAGGAAGAGGTAGGAAGAGGGATGGAGGAAGGGAAGGAGGGGAAGAATAGAGGAAGAGAGAGAGAAAAGAGGGAGAGAGGGAGAGAAAGAGAACGAGAGAGGAGGAAGGAGAGAGTAAAAGGGAGGGAGGAGGGAGAGAGAGAGGAAGGGAGGAAGGAGAGAGTAAAAGGTTGGGGGAGGGAGTGAAAGAGGCAGGGAGAAAGGGAGGATAGGGAGAGGGAAAGAGGAAGAGAGATAGGAAGAGACAGGAAACAGGGAGGAAGAGAGATGCGGAGAAAGGGAGGCGAGAAAGAGAGGGGAAGAGAGAGAGAGAGAAAGGGAGAGAGAGAGAGGAAGAAAGAGAGGAATAGAGACAAAGGAAGAGTGAGAAGTGGACGCATTTTCACATCCGTTTAAATCGTAAATTACGGGAAATCTCCCCGATAAACCGTATATTTGTCATTATCTTATTATTAGATGTTTCGCCCTGTCGAAAAGTATCTCGATTTGGATTTTTTAAAGACTTTAATTTAATTTACAAAAGACAAAATTGTGTAATTGAAAATCCTCTAACTAATTTATAACATTGTAAATAACCTCTTCGGAGGAAAATTCTTTCGAAATGAATCTTGCAGGAATATAAATAAATATATATATATATATACTACTCGCCCGATGCTTGAAAAAGTCATCGGGTACGAATCCTGCGCGAGTAGGACTTTTTCTCAAGGTCATCCGGCCCCCTGTTTGCGTGGTTTGAGGAGACCGCGCAAATTCAGCTGTTCCGTCCTTCGGAAGGGACGTTAAGCCGTTGGCCCCCCTGGTGTTCTTCGCAAGAGGAGGCAAAATGCCGGCACCGGGTTTCCCTCCTCCCTTCTGTGTGTGTGTCCGGTGTGGAAGGCAACGGGAAACCACCACACCGTGTATGTATATTCCCTAGTCAAAAACCAATTAATTAATTAATTGGTAGGACCTGTCGTAAGACAGAACACCAATGAATGAATATATATATATATATATATAATGGTTTTAAGGGAAATTGCCATTTCATAAATTAAAAAGGAACTCGTCTTAACTTAGGCCAGAATTTCTCTTCAAAAAACGTAGACTTTTAGTGCTTAAAACATATTTTTGAACGAATGGAGGCGCTATGTTTGTGAAATCCGAGTTTGTTCTATTCCATTAAACCTATCTCCATTCTAACGAATACTAAATAGCAAATACGTCTCAAAATCCCCATTAGTTGGCATTTACTCTAAAGAGATACTATTTATGTGTTTGCCGATTTGATGAGCTCTTAGTTCTGTCGGGAAATTCCAGAACAGATAAATTATCAACGGACGGATATTACGAAAATTAAACAATACGGAAGAGAATAAGAAGATTTTTAAGTTTCGAGGTCCCCTGAACACATTTTGACCATTTTCTCGATGATTACGGTGTGTGTAAGTGATAGCATTTTCGTTGGTGCTCTAACTCAAAAACTATTAATCAGGTAATCTTTGTTTTCGAAATGGATATCTAAGGCATTTTTAGTAAAGGAGTATGCTTGTGTGGTTGGCGGCTTCTGTGTTTTGTGCGTGCGTGAGATAATAAGGGTCCCTGGCGTGGAGGAGTTGCCCTCAACACCGGCGTGTGCGAAATCTCTTGCCGAGCTCTCCCGAGGATAGCTCCTGTTGCTGCGATGATTGAAAGTCCCGGGTTCGATTCCAGGAACACTATCCTTCCCATTTGATTTCAATGGGAAATCTGTGAAATCCATCGCGCAGGGTGATTTTCTCTTATCACATTAAAATATCTTAGAATTGTGATATCGGTGCGGAATTTGTACGATTCTCTGAGGAAATGAATGGAAATTCTAATTTGTATCGTAGAATGATTCTTATCGGTTGTATTGGTGGCGTTTTTGCAGTTTTTAGCACTCATTACGATAGTGTTGCCATAGCAACGACTATTGTTGGGCCCAGATTCGGTATATTTTAATACGTAAACGTTTTATTTTTGCCACACACACAAATACGCGTGATCACTTTAGTTTCCCTTTTGAATGTATTTGTAATATTTTATATAACGCTAAATTATGAAATAAGTTAACACAAAGAGCAACTTGTCCACTGTGATTTTTTAAAAGCTATTTAAGCCAATTTAAGTAACTGCTGCAGCACAAAAAATAATTACGCTGGAAAGTATGAATCGTAAAGTTCTGTTTGGTTCATCTTGTCCGTGCATAAAATTTAAAAATTTAAGATTACAACGCACGTTTTCCACGCGAAAATAAACTGTTTTCCATTGTCATTTTGGGAAGTATACATGTATAAAATCCTCGCACTAATTACGGCGGACCCTGCAGGTAGATGTAAGTAGTATATGTTAGCGAGGTCGTGATAAGAGAGAGAAAGAGATAGAAAGAGAGAGAGAAAGAGAGAAAGAAGGAGAGGGAGAAGGAGGGGAAGAGTGAAAGAGAGATACAGTGAAAGAGAGAGATAGAGAGAGAGAGGAAGAGGGAGAAAGTGATTGATTGATTGATGTGGTCTTTATTTGGGGGCGAGATTAAGACTGAGAAGTCCCATCTTCTACCGAATCCCTGGGCGTGAAAAAATCCAATAATGCTTAGAAAGAGAGCGGGAAAGAGAGATAGGTAGAGAGGAAGAGAGAGAGGGAGGATGAGAGAGAGAAAGCGAGAGAAAAAGAGAAAGAGAGAGAGATAGAGAGAAAGCGAGTGTGATAGAAAGAGATAAAGAATGTGAGAGAGAGAGATATTTATAGAGAGATAAAGAGAGATATAGAGAGAGAAAGACAGTGGGTGGGAGAGAAAGAAAGAAAGAGAGAGAAACAGAGAGAGAGAGCGTAAAAGCGAGAAAAACAGACCGTGAAATTTCATTGAGAGATTGATACTGAAAAAGGAAGTTTAGTAGAGGGAGTTGGAGAGAGAGAGAGAGAGAGAGAGAGAGAGAGGTGGAATCAAATGAGGGATTGCTGTGGAAGAGAAGAGAGAACTGAAGAGGGGGAGAGTGGGGGGGGGCAGAGTGTGGGGGGAGGGAGGGGAGATGGGCCTACACTTCCCCCTCTTCAACGGATTCTAAAGAATCAAATCGAGGTAAAGTGTTTTCCTTAATTAAGGTAAGTGAGAATGGGAAGAGGAGAGAGTTTATAAAAAAGTGGAGAGGGAGATTTGGAGGGAAAGAAAAGGGTTGAGACTGCAAGTGTGCTTAAAAAGCGTGAAGTAGGGAGTAGAAGGATGAGGGAGAGAGGGAGGGGGAGAGAGAGAGAGGAGGGGAAGAGAGAGAGATACGAGGGGAAGAGAGAGGATAGGGAGATAAAGGGAGGGAGAGAGAGAGAAGTGAAGAAGGAAATGGGATGGATCCTTTATGTTGGCCCCCCTGCCTAGGTACAGAGGACGGTAGAATGATCAGGTAAGGCAGATAGAGAGAGATGGAGAGAGAGAGAGAGAGAGAAGGAGATAGAGAGGGAGAAAACGAGGGAAATATAAAGATAGATATAACATCTTTATTTGGGAGAGATACAGGCTAGACGAATCTCTCCCTCCATCCGACCCACTGTCAATTACACAAACTATAGCAGAAGAATGCGAGAAAAATCATTAATTCTTACTTAGTCGATTGTTGTTTTGAATTGTCAATTTACAAACCTTCCAAGTTACGTCTGATAGATGAATGGTCAATTGTTTAACAGCTGATTCGAAATGGCGGTCACCTACGTCGAAAAATACGCTGGGGTTTATGGTTCGTATTTTATACCTGGTGTGTAAGGCGACCACAAGATTTTTAGAGGATTTTCTTAAGCTTCAAAAAGGCCGACTTGCAGACCGGCTTATGCGGTGTATTTTCCTCTCCCTCCTTCTTATACGTTCCGTGAGGTGTAGATTGAAAGTTTTATTCGGATAGAGGACGACTTATAGTTGCGTAGTTAATAATTAGACAAAATCCCAAGAAAAATATCGCATATTTAGCTCACATCGATCGCTAAGATGGTTGTTCTTTCTAGAGAAAAACACAATTAAAAATCCACATTTTCTCATCCCTAGCTCTTATATGGTCTTTAAGGTGTAGATCAAAACATTTATTCAAATAGGGGACAGCATTTACAACAATTAAGTCCCCGAGACCACATAACTAGGACTTATAGTTTCGGAGGTAAAAAATCAAGAATCTTTCGACACAGTTCCATACGTATTTACCATCAAGAACGTCTTTGAAATCTCTCTGCGTATTCCATTTATATCGAGTACACTTCTCCATATTGTTTAATAACTGGAAGACGCTCCTTTAAATCGTCACTACATAAAATATAAGGAATTTCTTTTTTTATAAAAGACGAAGAAAATGTTGAAACCTGACAGGTTCTTATTAACAAAAAAAAACACGGCGTGTTTTGTGTGTGTGTGCGTTTTTGCTCGCGCACACACGCTTGGTGTCATTATTTTTATCACCTAACGTGTCATCTGCTGGAACCTTCTCCCCAAACCTTCTTAACGAGAAAACCCCGAGACACTCACACAGATACATTGGGGCGACCATAAGGGAGAGTTTTTGAGAGGTGTGGAGAGAGAGAGAGAGAGAGGTGGAGGGAAACGGGGGCGGATACCGGTCGCCATATTGACCGGCAATTTCCAGCGCTCATTTGTCGGACTTCTGGAGAAGACGCGGCGTGATGACATAAGATTAGCGGACACATATTGGAAAGACGGAAGATATGAGACAAGGGAGGGAGAAGGAGGGAGAAGGAGAGGGAGGGAGGGAGGAAGGAGGGAGAGGGAGGGAGGGGGAGGGATGGTGAAGGGAGAAGGATGGACGGAGGGAGAGTGAAGAAAGGAGGAAGATGAGGGAGGAAGGGAGAGAAAAGTGGAGAGGGGGAGAGTGAATGAAGGATAGAGGAAGGAAGAGGGTAGGAAAAAAAGGTTTGGAGAAGAGGAGGAGGGAGGGAAAGGAGAGAGAAAGGAGAAAAGGGAGAGGAGAAAAAGGGAAAGAGGGAGATAGGATGGAGAGAATAGTGATAAAGAAGCGAGAGGGAGAGAAAGTGGGAGAAAGAAAGGGAGGGACTTGGAAGGAGAGCGGGAAAAGGAGAAAGAGGAAAAAACGAGGGAGAGATTAAGAAAGAGAGTGAAAATGATGGGGAAGGAAGAAAGGAGGAGGGAGAGTGAATAGAAAGAGAGGGAGAGGAGATGGAAAGTAAGCGAGAGGATAAAAATGGAGAGAGGAAAGAAATACGAAGGAAAGGAGGATGACAGTGTAGAGTGATAAAGGGAAGTGGAATGGGAGAGAGAAGAGGAAGAGATGAGAAAAGGAAGAAGATACAGAAGAAGAGAGGGAAAGAGAGAAGAGGAGAAATAAAGACGAAAGAAATGAGAGGTATGAAGAGAGAAAAATGGAGGTAGATACGGAGGTAAAGTGGGAGAGAGGAGAGGAAAGTAAAGAGAGACAGAATGGAAGGGAGTGGAGTGGGATTGAAAGGATGAGAGGAAGGGAGAGAGGGAGATAGGAGTGGTTTTAGAGACGAAGGTAGGGAGAATGGAATAAGTACGAGAGAGACTAGCAATTCGGAAGTATCGGAACGCGAGTACATGAGTGAAAATCTCTCCCTCTCCATTTCTTTCGCCCATCCCCTCCCCATCACCACCTCCCCCTCATTCCTCCCTCCCCAATCGTCCTCCCTAATCTCCCTCCCTTGCTCCAGACAGACCTTCCTCCGAGGGAGAGAGCTCGAAATAGTTGAGAAACAGTTCAGCATTTCGGGTTAACCGAATCAGACAATGGCCGCAAATCGCAAACTGGAAAAACGATCCAGAAATTTTTCTGGTCGAACGCGGAGTGAGAGGGAGAGAGGAGGAGGGAGGGAGAGAGAGAGGGGGAGTGAGAGAGAGGTAGAGAAGGAGAGGGGATGTATCCTCTCTCACCCCATCTACGTCTAAGGCAGAATCTCCTAAACCACGAGAATTCGGAGAGAAGTGTGAATTCCTGTGGCTGAGAAGGGATTTGTGTAGGAGGAAGAGGGGAGATACGGAGATAGAGAGGAAGAAAGGGAGGGAGGGAGAGAGGGAGGGGAGGGAGGGAAGGGAGGGAGAGGGAGAGAGGGTAGAGGGAGGGAGATAGGGAGGGAAAGAGAGAGGGGAGAGAGGAAGGGAGAGAGAGAGAGGGAGGGAGAGAGGGAAGGAGAGGGAGAGAGAGGGGGAGGGAGGGAGAGAGGGAGGGACATCAATTACTTTGAAATCAATTCAGGCAATACATTCCAAATTCATAGATACAGAAAAAAATCTAACCTTAATATTGTGGTAGTCCTGTTTAGTCGAACCAGTTGAAATACAATAATTTGGTTGTCGTTATATATAGACGTTCCTTACAAAGGAGGAGGAGGATATAACATACTAGTAGTTGGTGCTTGCATTCTGCAAGCATATCATCTTAACAGAAAACATTCATTTTTCATATTTCATCATTACAAATATTTTTTAAATTTTAAATATTTTACCTCCAGAGCGATTTTCGTTTTTCCCTTATGTAAAAATAATAGATTGAAACAATCCCAAAACTTTGCAATTTCAAGAATTTTATAATTTCTCCATTATGTGGTATTAATGCTACACATTTATGCAAATTTTTAAAGTTGTAGAACTTCTAGAAGTGAAATAATATTTTTCCAATTGTTTAATTTTTAAACATTTTTAACGACCGCCGCAATATGTTTATGGAGAGATTCAAATGTTTATTTGTGCAAATGCACTACTCTGTACATAACTTGAAAAATTCAGCTTCCTAGCTCATCCCGTAATGTCTAAACAGTTATCTATTTGTTTAAATTTTAAGAATTTTTTACTGCCAAACAAATAAAAATATCAAATTTGTATAATCCTATTTCGTTTTTTTACGAATTCTACTAATCAATAAAATTTCAACTCCGTAGCACATGCGGAAATACATAAACCTTGAAAATTTGTTTAAACAATTGCGAATTTTTGCGTCCGCATCTTTCATCTTTTTCAAGATTTCCTTTTTTTCTTGTCGGTTTTACACAAAATCCTACCTAAGAAAAAAATTTCGAATCTCCAGCTCATCTGGAAGTGCCTAAACATTAGTATCCTCCTCCTCCTCTGTAAGAAACGTCGATATATAATGATAGGACCACACTAATGTTTAGGCACTTTCAGATGAGCTGGAGATTCGAAATTTTTTTATTAGATAGGATTTTGTGCAAAACCGACTAGAAAAAACGAAAATCTTGAAAAAGTGCAACAATGCGGCCGCTAAAAATCCACAATTATTTAAACAAATTTTCAAGGTTTGTGTATTTCCGAATTTGTTACGAAGCCTAAATTTTTTTAAAGGTAGGATTTATAAAAAGACGTAATAGGGATTATAGAAATTTTGATATTTTTATTTGTTTGGCAGTTAAAAATTCTTAAAATTTAAACAAACAGGTAAATGTTTATACACCACGCGGTGAGTTAGGGAGCTGAAATTTTAAAATATTTTCGAATTTAATATATATATAAGCGAATAAACATTTCAATGCATCCATAAAATCGTTATTTTGGCAGTTATAAATTATTTAAATTTAAACAATTAGATAAATGTTATTTCTTCTAATTGTGCTATAAATTTAAAATTTGGCAGAAATGTGTGTCATTATTAACCCAATGTGGTAAAAGTTTAATATTCCTATAATTGCAAAAATTAGCGACTGTTTTACTCCGTTATTGTTCCATAATGAAAGAACGAAAACCGGTCCAGAGGAGAAATCTTTCGAATTAGAGAAATATTTTTCATGATAAAATATCTCTCTGAAAAATCAATGTTTTCTCAAGGTGACATGAAATGCTTACAGTATGCAAGCACCTTCCACTAGTTTATTTATATGAAGATTATATATATCATATATCGTAAGATATTAAAGGATATAGGTGTAGACTGGAAAGACAGGAGACTGATCAGGAATCTATATGTGAATTAATTTGTAAAGGTCAGGTTGGATAATGCAGACACCTGCGGAGTAAATATCGGTAGAGGAGTAAGACAGGGCTGCTGACTATAGCCGACCCTATTCAATATATACGCAAGAAGCTTTAGAAAACACAGGAGATTTCAAAATTCGAGGAAAGATTATAAGAACAGTAAAATACGCGGATGATCAAGTACTTCTAGCAAGAAAGGAAGAGGAACTCCGGATGGAAAACGATGAAGCGCTACGAAGAGTAGGAGAGAAGCGAATGATTATGCAGACTATCAGAAAGAGGAAGGCAAACTTGGTTGGACATTACCTGAGGAGAGAGAGTGTGATTAAAGACGTGTTGGAAGGATAAATAGACGGGAAAAGGGGAAAGAGGTAGGAAAAGGTTTCAGCTGATAGACGATTTGAAAGGGAAAGAGAGTTATCAAGATATGAAGAGGACAGCGGAAAATAGAAGTATATGGAGAACTACATTTAACCATGAATAATCTCGAACCTGTCTACGTACAGACTACCTATGATGATATGGTTCAAATCAATTCGTTAGAAATCCGCGTAAAAGAAATTGGATTTTACTTTTTACTGTGGTAGCCCTGCTCTTTAGCTCCGCTTTAATGATCATGATTTCATTATGGCATGTTGTACAAATCTCATATACAAAATTTAGTTGAAATCCGTTCAACCAATTCCTTCCAAATCCAAAATATCGGAAAGTTTAGTTTGTACTTTGGCACCCCTGTTGGACTGATTCGGTTTATATATTCTAATGTGTTTTTGTATATTTGTGTATATTATAAGTGTTAAAATTGGTTAAAATTGATATGGACAGTTCAACACAATTACGTGTAAAAATAATCGTTATTCCTTGTATTGTGGCAGCCCTGCTCTCTATATCCACAAGCATCATGGTATTATGTTTTCATGTTGCACGCCTGTTTCATACAAAATTTGCCGAATGCAATGGTGGCACCCTTTCCGAGTCCTTCTTGTCCAATTATGTCATTTTGGTCATTTAGTTGTGCGAGTATTTTATGTACAAAATTTGGTTGAAATCTGTTAAGCAAATTCTGCCCTGAAATATACGTACGGACGGACGGACGGGCATCTCGAAGATAATAGTCCTTTTCAGCAATGACGAAAAACACTTAAAAACGAAATTACCTCTCCAAATTATAAAAATCTGATGTGGCCATGACTTTCTCCATATCTGTAATATTTCTAAAAATTCCAAATAGGTTACGTAGCCATAAATATTTTAAGAATCGGCGAGAAAATTTCAGACTTTACAAAGAACAGAAATAAACTCAAACCATAGGCTTCTGATATTGGATATAACCACAAAACTCCAACAATTAAGAAAAGAAAAAGGAGCGTTACTAAGAAGTAACTAAGCGTCAATTGTTAACAATAGTTGTCGGTAGGTGGCGTAGTGGTGGAAGCTAAAAATATAAGACATCTCTTAAACAATGCATTATACGGGAAAATTTTTAATACAATTGTTGTAGAAAATTAAATTTTTTACAACCTTTATTCCAATACATTTTTATTGAATATTAAAGCAAATATTCCAAAATAACGGATAAGTGACTAGAGTAAACATCCACTTCCGGTAGACCGATTTTTAGCAGAAGCTAATCAGTTCTTCTGTCTTTTATAAAAATGTTAAATATGAAATTTTGCGTTGACCTGATTAATATTTTTTGAGTTAGAGCACCCACAAAAAGCTATCACATAGACACGCACACACACACTCAGGCGTCATCGATAAAATGGTCAAAACGTGTTCAGGGGACCTCAAAACCTGTATTTCCGTTGAAATCTCGAAGTCGATTTTTTTCATGAAGACAATACTTTCCCCTATATTACGTATGTATGGAGAAGATAAAAAAAAACTGATTTTAAATTTTGAACTTTAAACAAATTATTTTAACTGTAATTATTTATATTGATTTTGTTTCTTTCAGCAGTCAGTTGTCAAAATAAACAAATTAGAGGCAGAGGAGTCGAAGGAATTTAGCCTTGAGATAACAATATGAGTATTGACAATTACATTGTTGCTATGGCAGTCATCGTTAAAATGGCAATATTTCCCGAAATGTACGTTTTAAACTTTCGATACGAGCGATTTCGAGCTGTAGGCGGAAAGGATTAATTGAATAATTGGCTTTATTAATACTTCCCCCATACTACGTATGAAAAAAGTAAAAATTAACGCTATTTATTTTCACCAAAAATCGTTTTAGGTTAGAGATAACATCCCAGCCTTTTTTTTAGGAAGTTCGGAAAATCACTCTTGACTTCCTTCACAACTACGAAACGGAAACACAAACATCCCCTAAAAAGAAGGACTAATATTTATACAGAAAATATTTTTAAAGATAAACGCCCGGCCTCTTTTGATGGTTGTATATTTGGTCGGAAGATGGCAGCACCGACGAGAGGATCGGGAAGAAAAATATAAAAAACGAAAAATTGAGAGAAGCTTTCCAACTGTTTATTTTTCAAGCCTTTCAGATTAATTTATTAAAGACTCGAATATTGTAATGTTTTTTCTTCTCCGAAAAGTGGCTAACTGCGTAAGGTTAAACAATATTTATACTAATTCTAAGGTCCTGTGTATTTTATTGGTTCTTGAGTTTATCTGACTGCCTCTGTCAAATTACTTTATGAATATTGTCAATTAAATGCAAATCTGATATTTTCGTGGGGAAGGTATTTCGCCTTGGGACAACAATATGAGCTCGAGTTTTGACAATTACGACGTCGTCAAGGTACCCAGTTATTGTTAAAATGGCAATATTAACCCAAAACGTGTGATTCGAACGTTTGATGAGAGCGATTTCGAGCTGTAGATAGGGATACGAAATCGAAACGAAAGTATTGATACCTTACTCATATGATATATCGAATGAAAAGTATCGATACCACAAAAGTATCGGACCGAAAGTACCGATATCACTAGAAATTCGAAAGAAAAGAATCGAGTACAAAAGTAGTGAGTATCGAATGGAATTTACCGTCGTAAGTATCGATACTTTTTTCGTATCCCTAGATACAGCCACGAAGCTCCAAAAATTAATAAAATAAAAAGGAGCGTTGCTAAGACGTAACTAAGCGTGAGGTGTTTACAATAGTCGCCGGTGTGAGTAAAGTATCGATACTTTTTTCGTATCCCCAGCTGTAGACAGAAAAGGATATATCAGAATAAGAAACTTTATTATTCTTCCTATGAATCAGTTCAAATCGCGCGATCGTAGCTCAGTTTTTATCTTAATTTTCGAAAGAATAAAAAGCCCACACGTCGAAAATTCCGTTTTTACGTGTTCACGTAAAAACAATCGCCCTGGACTCGAACCCGTGTCGTTTTTTCCGAACATTATTTCAGTCGATCACTTGTAATATGCGAGGCAAGCATTCCTGGAAATTTTCGAACCATTATCTCTCACTGTTTTTGAGATAGGGTCGTTTTCAACTGACAGTACGAAGGAAGAAACACCACTATTACTATTATATCTATGGTATGGATTTTTCGGGGTTTAAAAAAAGAATTTCATTCCGAGGGTAAATACCGGGTTTTATTGTTTTCCTTTCCATCCGCGTTGATATCGGGTGTAAATAAGGTAAGGATTTTTCGAGGCTTTTAAAAAAAAATTCAATCTGGGGTAATTTTAGGGTTTTATTATTTTATAATTCGGATAAAATGATTTTTAAATAAAAATCTTGTTTAAAAATTTAAAATTTTTATCAACAATGATAACTTTGCGCTATACTTTAAGTATGGTTTAGAGCGTGATATCTTGTGTTGAAACGCCTCCAGGTGGAGAGGAACACCTCGGAAGTTGCAAAAGCATCTTGATTCCCGCTCAACTTCTTTTGAAAACACGCCAGATATAATAATGGAATGATTTATCTTTCGTAGAGTTTTCAACTGATTAACTCTTGGGCTCTTTTTCCTTATCCTATCAAAGATCTAACGGCGACTAGCCAAGGAGAGGTCCTTGACTATTCGTGGCGGTAGCAAACCAAGGAGTTTAAGATTGTGTTACATAGTGAGCTTGCGAATAAATTGTTTGCAAAGAGAATAAACAGACTGATCACGAACATCTCGGACTGCGCTCAAAGCGCTGAGGGGCCTACTGGCGCCAGAATAGAAATTCTGTGACCAAATCTAAAAAAACATTGCATTTTTATAGGGTTTTATCCGAAATTTTAAAAAGGCAATAAATCGGAGGATAAAAATAGGGTAAAACCCGAAAAACGCAAACCCTAACTATAGCAAGTAAACGTATAAAAATGAATTTTTATAACCAACTTTTGTATGGCTAATACTTTAATATGAATAAACTCATAATATAATTATGATAACCTTTCAGCCTGCGTGGGCGTAGAAATTTGCAAAAGTGTCTACCTATCAGCTGTTGAGTGAGGTGGGGGTCTCTGAATTTAATCTTTTTACAGTTGAGAGAATGGCAGACAGAAGTAAAGAACTCAGTGGCAAACGTAAGAATGTTTGGTATACAAGAAGTAAGAAGTTTGAAAGTATCTTTCGTTTCATTAATGTAAATACTAACTTATTTTTTATTATTATTTTAATTTAATTTATTTATTATTATTTTTTTTATTTAATTCTTTAGTAATTCTTATCCGTCATTCGTGTAGAACCGTTTCCACTAGTAGTTTTTTTAAATTCATGAAGAAGATTATTTACTTATTATTAATTTTTGTAGTTGTATAGACAAATAACAAATGAAACGTGTTGTAGTTTGTAGCTAAGCTGTTGTGACGAGAGTTCCTGAGACTTGAAGTCAAGAAGTTGAATATAGTGTATAGGAAATGGTATCAAAAAAGCTTATATATTTGTATTAAGTAAACCCAATTTTTATTATGTAATTTGGGGTGTTATGCATTGAGTCGTGATGGTGACCCGCTGCCACCGGGACGTGCTCCCAATTTTAGCGTTTATGTGAATAATAATAATAATTTCCTTTGAAGGTATTATGTCAATGCTATGTCACAATATGTTTCACGTTTAAAAAAGCAGTCATCTTTTTGAGATGGGAGTTGATAATAATCCCCAATTGTTATAAATGGGAAACAATTCCCTCTTTTTCGGATTAAAACCATTTTTCGCTCACATTCAATACGGGGATTTGGAAGAGAGAGAGAGAGAGAGGATAAGACAGGGAACATAAAGAAAATAGATAGGAGAATAGAACGAGGAAAAAAGAGAAAGTAGAATGAGGAAAAAAAGAGAATAAAATGGAGAGGGAGAGAGGAATGTATGGAGGAAAGCAAAGAGTAAACGAGAGAGAATGGGAGAGAGGAAATGGGAAGTAAAGAGAGAGAGAGAAAGGTAGAGAGGACAGAAGAGGGGAAGAGAGAGGAAGTGAGACAGGTGGGAGGGAGAGAACGAGAGAAGGAGATAGGAAGCGACAGAGGATAAGGGAGGAAGGAAGAGGAAGAGAAAAGAAAACAGAGAAGAAATGAGAGAGGAAGAGAGTAGAAGAGAGAGAATAAAGAGGAAGATAGGGAGAAAAGCAGAGAGGAATAAAGATAGAAAGATAGAGAGGGAGGTAAGGAGGGAAGCAGACAGGAAGAGAAGCGAAACAGGAGGGGAGGGAGAGAAAGAGATGTGAGAGGAAAGAAGAAATGAGAGAGGAAAGGAGAAAGAGAGAAAGATGGAGAATGAGAGAAGGAATAAAAAAGAGAGGAAGAGGGTTGAAAAGAGAAAGCGGAAGGTAGGAAGGAAAGCAGAGAGAAAGAGAAGCGAGACAGGTGGGAGGGAGGGAAAAACAGAAGAAGAGAGAGAGGAAGAGAAGTAAAGATAAAGAAAGAGAGTAGAAGAGAGAATATAAGAGAAGAAAGGAAAAGAGAGAGGAAAGAAGAGAAGGAGAGAGTAAAATAAAGAGATAGAGAGGAAAAGTGAGAGTAAAAGAGAGAGGAGGAGAGGAAAAGAGAGAGAATAAGAGAGAGGAAAGAGAAGAAAAGAGATAGGAAGAGAGAGTAAATTGAGAGAGAGGAGAAGGCAGAGAAGAAGAGGAAGGAAGAGAACAGAAAGAGGCACGAGTAAAGGGCGCGAACCTAAGGTTACTTCTCCGGATTAATGTGGGTTAGATTAAGGGAGTGGAGAGAGAGGGAGAGAGGGGGAGGGAGGGGGAGGGAGAGCGTGAAAGGGAGGAAGGGAGATAGAGAGAGCAGGTTCCATGTGGTTTCAAGGAAACTTTCTAAGAAAGTTAGCAGTGAGAGGGCGAGAGGCATCAGTAGTACCAGAGGGTAGATGCAGAGGGCGGGACGGGACGAGTAGGCGGTGCGGTTTGGTTTTAAAAGGAGGAGAAGAAAAGGGAAGGAGATTAAGAGGGAGGGAAGGAGGCCAAGGAAGGAAGAGGAGACTTGAGGGAGAGGGAGAGAAGGAGCTGCCTGGTTCTGAAGGAGACTTGCGGCCGGTGTGGTTTTGAGGGAATGGTTAAGAAACAGATGGAGGGAGAGATAGGAGATAGGGAGGGAAGAAAGGAGGGGATATGGAGGGGGAGGGAGAGAGAAAGAGGGGGAAAATGTGATGTGGGAGAATTGATGAGATGGGAAAAGGAGAGTGGGATGGAGGAAGAGAGTTGAGTTGAAAGTAAAAGGTTAGAAGAGGAGAGAGAGAAAGGAAAAAGATAAAGCGAGGAAAAAGGAAGTGAGGGAGATAGGGAGAGGAAGGGTGAAAGGGAGAGAGAAAGACAGGAAGAGAGAGACAGAGGGAGGCTAGGAGGATAGGGGAGAGAGAGGTTATAAAACGTATACATTAAATTTGATATTCATTTTCATTTCGGAAAAATGGATTTTAATATTTACAAAATCAACACAACAGAATACGTTTTATAGAAAAAAACCAATAGCAATATTCAGCAATTAGTTCGATTTATTTCGTAATATGCACTCGAATTAAATTATAGACAATCGTTACGTTTATACGTAATTAAAATCCAATGCAACGGAATTCCGACGACCATAATAAAACATCCAGTTCGAGCAATTTAACTATTGTATTTTAAATGAAAGATATCTTTAGGTTATATTCAAGTTTTTGTTAATCATGTCTGCATATTTATAAATAACAACGATGTTCACTTTTGAATGGTAGGAAGAGGGAGGATGGGAAGAAGGGAGGGAGAATAGGAGAGAGAACGAGAAGAATGGAGGAGAGAAAGGGAGGAAGAGAGAGGATGGGAAGAAGGGAGGGAGAATAGGAGAGAGAGAGAGAGAAGGATGGAGGAGAGAAAGGGAGGGGGAATGGGAGGAAGAGAAAGGACGGGAAGAAGAGAAGGAGAATAGGAGAGAAGAAGGGAGAAAGGAATAGGGAGCGAGAGAAGAATAGAGGAGAGAGAAAAGATAAGAGAGAGAGAGAGAAAAAGAACGGAAAGAGTAGAATAGAGAGAAACGGAGAAAGAAAGAGAGGGAGACAGAGGATGAAGGAGGTGGATAGAGAAGGAGAGAGAGGAAGGGAGAAAGAATAGAGAAAAAGACAGAGAAAGAGGCAGAAAATTAGAACTCAGAGAGAGGAAGAGATGATAAAGAAGAAGAGAGAACAACAGATAGAACGAGAGAGAAAGGAAGAGAAATAGGAAGGAATGGAGAGGGAGGAAGAGACAGGATAGAGAGAGAGAAAAGAATAGGTAGGTAGAGAGAGATAGAAGTAGGAAGATTCATCTACATATTACCCTGCAAGTCACCTTGACGGTGGATGGCAGGGGGTGCCGCGCACCAAGTTCCTTACTAATTATTATTCACAGTTATCTATTGTGGTCACGTATTGTCCTAGGGAAAAAGGACTCCTTATACCTCTCCGTCCTACTATCTATTTCGCGAATCTTGTCCTCATTATCCCTCCGTCCGATATACGTTGGTTGTCGAATAATATCCTTCATTTCATTTACGAATATCTCCAACCTATATTTATCTAGAAGTTTAAGTCTCGCCTCTTATCTACGGTCTTTCAACGATGGCCAACTCAACTCTTCAATGAGTAACGTAACGCTCTGTTTTTTATCGTAATTCTTTTTCACGAATCTAGCTGCTCGCCGCTGTATTTTTTCTAAATCCTTTATGAGTCCCCTCTTACCGCTGTGAATCAGCGAATAATAATAATCAATCAATAAGGAAGAGATTTATAAGAATTTCTTGAGGATAAATAGAAACCCCACACAGAACCTAATGAAACCGATTGATAGAGAGATATTTCGAACGATATCTAATGAGTGAAAGATCTGTGAAAAGGAAGAGATACGCACGGCTGAGGATCAATCAGTGGGAAAGCGCAGAGCGGCTCGGGGAATGACGGCCGTGACGGACAGGATGACAAATTGAATTCTGCCTACCGATATCCATAAAACGACGATAGATTACGCCCTGTTATAGAAAAGATACGAAGCCATTAAATTTCTCATATACACCACTCAATTACTCTTTAATCTCCTTCGTATAAATTAAGGTTATTTTTAGCGCACTGCGCCGAAATCCCGTTTTATGCGCATTACCGCTTTACCGGAAATTCCGCTTCCACGGAATGATAAACAAAACAGGATGATCCATATAGAACTTTTGATGCCTGCTTTCCAACATAATTAATTTGAATTGAACGTGCTGAAGCAATTACTCACGTTTTCTTTAATAGGTTTAAAATAATCGCAGATGAGTTGCTATATGTGAAAAAATGGAGTTCTTAATTTGTGAATGCAGAATTTAAATACGTACCGAATTAGCGTAAATATCTGCTTTTAATCGGAAAATAATGTGTAATTTTTTTCCCCATTTCAACAATGAAAATCTTTAAATACTATGGCAACGACCTCAAAGCTTTTAAAGGAATTTGATATTATACTTTGCAGTGATTTAATGCTTTTAATGGAAATTAATGCCGTCATGACGAAGTACAGCGGAACTTCCATAACTCGAATCTTTCAAGCAAGAGTAATGATTATTCGAGCAATAGAAAATTGAATTCATGGAAATACATGTTTAAATATTTGCACGATTATTTTGAGATTTTTCTATGGTTTTGCACGATTTTTCGATTTTTTTGCTCAATTTTTGCTCGTTTTTTCTATATTTTTACGCTGTTTTAACAAGATGCTTCCTCGATTTTTACTCGATTTT
The DNA here is from genome assembly GCA_028673005.1 of Tanypteryx hageni. NCBI lineage: Eukaryota > Metazoa > Arthropoda > Insecta > Odonata > Petaluridae > Tanypteryx > Tanypteryx hageni. The sequence continues at coordinate 7,232,366 of CM054119.1, read as the reverse complement.
GGCTAGAATTTTTCTCGATTTTTTCATGATTATTTAGAGATTTTTGCTATGGTTTTCACGATTTTTGCTAGATTTTTCATCGAAATTTGCTCAATTTCTTTACGATTTTTCTTCGATTTTTCGATTTTTTTGCTCAATTTTTGCTCGTTTTTTCTTTATTTTTACGCTGTTTTAACTTGATGCTTCCTCGATTTTTATTCGATTTTGGCTAGAATTTTTCTCAATTTTTGCACAATTATTTTGAGATTTTTGCTGTTTTTGCACGATTTTTCATCGATATTTGTTCAATTTTTTCACGATTTTTCTTCGATTTTTCTAGGTTTTTGCTCAATTTTCGCTAGATTTTTTCTTTATTTTTACGCTGTTTTAACTTGATGCTCCCTCGATTTTTGCTCGATATTGGCTAGAAATTTTCACGATTTTTGCGCGATTATTTTGAGATTATTCTATGGTTTTGCACGATTTTTCTTCGATTTTTCTAGGTTTTTGCTCAATTTTTGTTAGATTTTTTCTTCATTTTTACGCTGTTTTAACTAGATGCTCCCTCGATTTTTACTCGATTTTGGCTAGAATTTTTCCCGATTTTTTTCATGATTATTTAGAGATTTTTGCTATGGTTTTCACGATTTTTGCTAGATTTTTCATCGAAATTTGCTCAATTTCTTTACGATTTTTCTTCGATTTTCGATTTTTTTGCTCAATTTTTGCTCGTTTTTTCTTTATTTTTACGCTGTTTTAACTTGATGCTTCCTCGATTTTTATTCGATTTTGGCTAGAATTTTTCTCAATTTTTGCACGATTATTTTGAGATTTTTGCTGTTTTTGCACGATTTTTCATCGATATTTGTTCAATTTTTTCACGATTTTTCTTCGATTTTTCTAGGTTTTTGCTCAATTTTCGCTAGATTTTTTCTTTATTTTTGCGCTGTTTTAACTTGATGCTCCCTCGATTTTTGCTCGATATTGGCTAGAAATTTTCACGATTTTTGCGCGATTATTTTGAGATTATTCTATGGTTTTGCACGATTTTTGCTAGATTTTTCATCGAAATTTGCTCAATTTCTTTACGATTTTTCTTCGATTTTTCGATTTTTTTGCTCAATTTTTGCTCGTTTTTTCTTTATTTTTACGCTGTTTTAACTTGATGCTTCCTCGATTTTTATTCGATTTTGGCTAGAATTTTTCTCAATTTTTGCACGATTATTTTGAGATTTTTGCTGTTTTTGCACGATTTTTCATCGATATTTGTTCAATTTTTTCACGATTTTTCTTCGATTTTTCTAGGTTTTTGCTCAATTTTCGCTAGATTTTTTCTTTATTTTTACGCTGTTTTAACTTGATGCTCCCTCGATTTTTGCTCGATATTGGCTAGAAATTTTCACGATTTTTGCGCGATTATTTTGAGATTATTCTATGGTTTTGCACGATTTTTGCTAGATTTTTCATCGAAATTTGCTCAATTTCTTTACGATTTTTCTTCGATTTTTCGATTTTTTTGCTCAATTTTTGCTCGTTTTTTCTTTATTTTTACGGTTTTAACTTGATGCTTCCTCGATTTTTACTCGATTTTGGCTAGAATTTTTCTCGATTTTTTCATGATTATTTAGAGATTTTTGCTATGGTTTTCACGATTTTTGCTAGATTTTTCATCGAAATTTGCTCAATTTCTTTACGATTTTTCTTCGATTTTTCGATTTTTTTGCTCAATTTTTGCTCGTTTTTTCTTTATTTTTACGCTGTTTTAACTTGATGCTTCCTCGATTTTTATTCGATTTTGGCTAGAATTTTTCTCAATTTTTGCACGATTATTTTGAGATTTTTGCTGTTTTTGCACGATTTTTCATCGATATTTGTTCAATTTTTTTACGATTTTTCTTCGATTTTTCGATTTTATTGCTCAATTTTTGCTCGTTTTTTCTTTATTTTTACGCTGTTTTAACTTGATGCTTCCTCGATTTTTACTCGATTTTGGATAGAATTTTTCTCAATTTTTGCACGACTATTTTGAGATTTTTGCTGTTTTTGCACGATTTTCCATCGATATTTGTTCAATTTTTTCACGATTTTTCTTCGATTTTTCTAGGTTTTTGCTCAATTTTCGCTAGATTTTTTCTTTATTTTTACGCTGTTTTAACTTGATGCTCCCTCGATTTTTGCTCGATATTGGCTAGAAATTTTCACGATTTTTGCGCGATTATTTTGAGATTTTTCTATGGTTTTGCACGATTTTTCTTCGATTTTTCTAGGTTTTTGCTCAATTTTTGTTCGATTTTTTCTTCATTTTTACGCTGTTTTAACTAGATGCTCCCTCGATTATTACTCGATTTTGGCTAGAATTTTTCTCGATTTTTTCATGATTATTTAGAGATTTTTGCTATGGTTTTCACGATTTTTTCTAGATTTTTCATCGAAATTTGCTCAATTTTTTTACGATTTTTCTACGATTTTTCGATTTTTTTGCTCAATTTTGCTCGTTTTTTCTATATTTTTACGCTGTTTTAACTAGATGCTTCCTCGATTTTTATTCGATTTTGGATAGAATTTTTCTCAATTTTTGCACGATTATTTTGAGATTTTTGCTGTTTTTGCACGATTTTTCATCGATATTTGTTCAATTTTTTCACGATTTTTCTTCGATTTTTCTAGGTTTTTGCTCAATTTTCGCTAGATTTTTTCTTTATTTTTACGCTGTTTTAACTTGATGCTCCCTCTTTTTTTGCTCGATATTGGCTAGAAATTTTCACGATTTTTGCGCGATTATTTTGAGATTTTTCTGTGGTTTTGCACGATTTTTCTTCGATTATTCTAGGTTTTTGCTCAATTTTTGTTCGATTTTTTCTTCATTTTTACGCTGTTTTAACTAGACGCTCCCTCGATTTTTACTCGATTTTGGCTAGAATTTTTCTCGATTTTTTCATGATTATTTAGAGATTTTTCCTATGGTTTTCACGATTTTTGCTAGATTTTTCATCGAAATTTGCTCAATTTTTTTACGATTTTTCTTCGATTTTTCGATTTTATTGCTCAATTTTTGCTCGTTTTTTCTTTATTTTCACGCTGTTTTAACTAGATGCTTCCTCGAATTTTACTCGATTTTGGCTAGAATTTTTCTCGATTTTTTCATGATTATTTAGAGATTTTTGCTATGGTTTTCACGATTTTTGCTAGATTTTTCATCGAAATTTTCTCAATTTCTTTAAGATTTTTCTTCGATTTTTCGATTTTTTTGCTAAATTTTTGCTGGTTTTTTCTTTATTTTTACGCTGTTTTAACTTGATGCTTCCTCGATTTTTATTCGATTTTGGCTAGAATTTTTCTCAATTTTTGCACGATTATTTTGAGATTTTTGCTGTTTTTGCACGATTTTTCATCGATATTTGTTCAATTTTTTCACGATTTTTCTTCGATTTTTCTAGGTTTTTGCTCAATTTTCGCTAGATTTTTTCTTTATTTTTACGCTGTTTTAACTTGATGCTCCCTCGATTTTTACTCGATTTTGGCTAGAATTTTACTCGATTTCTTCATGATTATTTAGAGATTTTTCCTATGGTTTTCACGATTTTTGCTAGATTTTTCATCGAAATTTGCTCAATTTTTTTACGATTTTTCTTCGATTTTTCGATTTTATTGCTCAATTTTTGCTCGTTTTTTCTTTATTTTCACGCTGTTTTAACTAGATGCTTCCTCGAATTTTACTCGATTTTGGATAGAATTTTTCTCAATTTTTGCACGACTATTTTGAGATTTTTGCTGTTTTTGCACGATTTTCCATCGATATTTGTTCAATTTTTTCACGATTTTTCTTCGATTTTTCTAGGTTTTTGCTCAATTTTCGCTAGATTTTTTCTTTATTTTTACGCTGTTTTAACTTGATGCTCCCTCGATTTTTGCTCGATATTGGCTAGAAATTTTCACGATTTTTGCGCGATTATTTTGAGATTTTTCTATGGTTTTGCACGATTTTTCTTCGATTTTTCTAGGTTTTTGCTCAATTTTTGTTCGATTTTTTCTTCATTTTTACGCTGTTTTAACTAGATGCTCCCTCGATTATTACTCGATTTTGGCTAGAATTTTTCTCGATTTTTTCATGATTATTTAGAGATTTTTG